>QRFB01002068.1:4259-34629 GCA_008931105.1 Oenanthe javanica | reverse complement strand
ACTTGGCCATCTCGAACATTTAAGTCGAATATTCTACATAGGAATATTCTACTTGGCCATCTCGAGCATTTAAGTCGAATATTCTATATAGGAATATTCTACTTGGCCATCTCGAACATTTAAGTAGAATTTCTACATAGGAATATTCTACTTGGCCATCTCGAACATTTTGTACTTAGAGAAATTCTGGGCTTCAACTTGAAACTTCAATGCAACATCTTGAACTTGTGATTTCTTTATGTCTTCCATATTCTTCAACAAGCTCTTGAACCTGGATCTCTATTACTGACATAAACTTGCTATCAATGTCCTGACACTTGATGCAATGGTCTGATTCATAAGTGACTAGTCTTGATAGTGTCTCTGCTTCTTGAATAGATTACCATATTCAATTAGTAATGTGGCTTTCCAATTATTGCTTTCCTTCTTGTTCACTTGAAATCAATTAGTCTTATTGATACTGATAGTTATGATCTTGAATCTTTAAGTTACAAATCACTGAGGCATGAACAACTCTGTCTTGAACTTCTTTCAATGATTTCTTCTTTGTTTGATCATAGTTAACATGTTGAATTGTATCAATTACCTTGTCTTCATTTAACATTGATTTCTTTGTGGCTTCATGTTCTTGATTGTCTTCCGATTAAGTATCTTTTCTTTTAGTTGAGTTACATAAGTTATATAGTGTTACAAGTTTAGACACTCTGCCTTTCAATGCAAAAGATGATATTCGCTCAGCTAAACACGAGAAATTTAGTTGCTTGAATTTTAAGCGTTGGCAAAAACAAATGAAATTCTGGTTAACCACCTTGGACCTCATGAGTGTTTTACAAAATGAGAGTACTTGTAAAGAAACTACAAGTTCAACTCCACCTATACAAACCGAAACTTCTGCACCGACTTCATCTACTCCATCCAAAACCACTAAGGATCAAGATTACCTTTGTTTAAATAGAATTCTTAGTGCCTTGTCAGACACTTTATATGACATATATTGTGAGTTTGATTCGGCCAAAGAATTATGGGCAGCTTTAGAAACTGAATATGGGTTTGATGATGTGGGTGTCCATAGGTTTAGTGCATCTTCCTTTTATAACTTTAAAATGGTGAATGATAAACCCATGGGTGATCAATTACACATTTTCCAAGATCATATTAGATACCTCGAATCCAAAGGTTCTAAGTTTTCAGAAGAGTTCAAAGTCTCAAACCTCATCGATAAACTCCCTCCTAGTTGGTCTGATTTTGCTAGAGAACTTCGTCATAACCAATCTACTCTCACTCTTAATAATGCCATTGTGAAAGTTCGTATTGAAAATGAACATAGGCAAAATGAAAAATCCAAAACTGAAATTTCCCCTAAAGTCAACCTTGCTGAGGAATCCAAAAATCTTAATCGTCGTAAAAGTTTCTTTAAAGCCAAAAGTAGAAATTTTAAAAATAGTGGGAATAAATTTCATAATAAAGGCCCCTCAAACTACTCTCAAAATCAAAACCAAAAGCAATATAAGTCTAATGGTGGTTTTAAGAATAATCAAAGACATTGCTACGTGTGTAGGAAAACAAATCATCTTGCTGCTCAATGCTTCTACAAGAAAACTCAACCAACTCAAGTTAATAACCAATCAAAACCTACACCAAAGCATCAAGTCAACATGATCGAGGGCACTCCGTCTAATAATTCATTTAGGTTGGAAAATTCTACCCCTTTAATAAATATTACAATATATAATTCTAATGATTGGTGGTTAGATTCTGGAGCTAATACTCATGTTTGCAATGAACGCTCTTGGTTTTCAACTTATCAGGAATCAAGTGGAGGAGATGTAATCCTTGGAAATAATTCAGTAGTTCATGTGATTGGGAGAGGAAGAATAAACTTGGAATTTACATCTAGAAAAGTCCTAATTCTTAATAATATTCTTCATGTACCTACTATTAGGAGAAATCTCATTAGTGGTTCAATTCTCCTTAGTGTAGGCTATCGCATTGTTATGGAATCAAATAAAATTGTAATCTCCAAGAATAATGTATTTATTAGAAAAGGCTATGTAATTGAAGGTTTAATAAAATTGAATGTTTCTCCCAATATTACCTCTTCAATTGTTTTAAATACTGAAAATTCATCTTTATGGCATGAAAGACTTGGACATGTAAATTATGGTACAATACAAAGAATGATTAATAAATGATTACTCCCAAATCATAATATTAAAGAGAGATTTAGATGTGAAATTTGTGCACAATGTAAACATCCTTTGACAAAGGGTCTATCTAGGAAAAAGATCCTAGATTCATCGAGGGGAATGGGGTTCAGCCCATAACTTTGCATCATCGACAGTGGCAACCCTACTTGTTTTATAAGTTCCAAGGGTAGAAACAAGCTGGACAGATGATTGCATGAGATCCTTCAATATATAGAGTAATACTCTTTGGAAAATGTTCATAGATATAATTTTTTTTACCCTCATTCCTATGATGATGAAGTGATCATAAAGTGAACGGTAGGGTTGAGTATTTAAACTCTTAATAAGTCTTAAGGCAGAATTTGCAAAAGGTATTTTTCCGTTCACTAGTACCTTTGAGGACTTATAGTGCAAGCCATTATAGTCGGTTATTGCGCATGGTCATTATAGTGCAAGCCCTAACAATTGATTTTCTATATTATGTGTGTTTTGTCAATGTTTGGTTAAAAGAATCATGTTCCAGGCGTAGTCCACTTAGGTTCTTCAAATTGCGACAAATGTCACTAGATACGGGTTCCAAGCCGGAAGCTACCTGTATTGAATACATAATAATATAAGCTCCATATTATATTTGTTATACTATTCTTATTTTTTGAAATTTTATTTTTTGGGGGGATTGTTAGATATTTTGTTATATATAATATTATTTAAATAATAATAAAAAATAAAATTTTCTAACAAAATCTTTTTCATTAATACGGAGTATATGATATTTATTTTTTTTCAGTTTTGTACCCCATTGATTTTCACCCATTAAAAACATATGTTACTTTCAGTATCTTAATTAGCATATATTACATGTTAATATCTTAAATAAATTGATGTTACCGTTGTTATCTATTACCCTATAAGAACAGGGCTTGTGAGAACACAGAGAAAGGACATCANGAAATGTTGGTAAAGTATTACGTTATGAGCGGTCCAAACTTGAATAGAGATTAACATCCTCCAACTTCCTAAATAAGAGGCTCAAATATATATAACTTGTTATGTTGTTTTAATTCAATCTAATCTGATGACAAAGATTACTTGCAGTATATATATATATATATATATATATATATATATATATATATATATATATATATATATATATATATATATACTGCAAGTAATCTTTGTCATCAGATTAGATTGAATTAAAACAACATAACAAGTTATATATATTTGAGCCTCTTATTTAGGAAGTTGGAGGATGTTAATCTCTATTCAAGTTTGGACCGCTCATAACGTAATACTTTACCAACATTTCCGAAGTTTTTTAATGAGTGTGTAAAAAAAAACTTACAACTTTGAGGTGATTTAACCCATCAACATCTGATGCTTTGTTTCCAAAGGCCTGCAAAACCTCTTCTCTGGCACGCTCCTGCCAATCCATATGCTGACTCAATAAAATCATTGTTCAAACAAGTAGACTTGAGGTTGTCTCTTGTCCAGGCAGATAGAAGATCTTAAACTCTTCAATAATGTCATCAACACTCATTCCAAATTTCACATTCTTATTGGTTTTGATTTCTTCAGAATTTGATTGCAATAATATACCCAACAAGTCGTCCTGAATACATTCTCCTGCTTCTGTTGCCTTCATACGCTTGTCAATGATTCTCCATAGTGCATTTCTCACCTCATTGTTAATCTCCTTTATCCTTCTGTTTCTTTTGGTTGGCAAAAATCTGCAGGAAAAATAAAAATCAGCAAGGAAAGGGGTCAATAAAAGGTTTTAGACTAGTCGCATGCTGCAAGAAAAATAAAAAAATAAAAACGACAGCAAAAATGTCTGAAAGTCACCTCATTCCAGGGAGGTACACTGACTTTGTAAGTGGCATCACTAGCTCAGCCTGTTCGTTCTGGAGTTCAAATATCTTTGATCCTTCAGTAAATACTGCCAAAGGCTGTACGTGAAATGACATCACTAGTATACGTTTCAATATAAGGCCATATATCCACCTCACGTTGACCTTCTGCAGAAACCATTGCCTCCATTTCTTCCTGATATCGTTGCAACTTAATAAGTAAAAAGGCTGGCAGCATATTCTGTACATGTATAAACAACAGAAATAACCAAAGAGTTGTTAGTACCACATTGTGACATTGACATATACTGAACACACTAGAAGGCCAAAATTTTATGCAAAACACCTTCTCCTAACAGTAAAGATTTTCATTTCTTGCAACCTATTCAAAGTTTTCCATACATGAAACCATAATAACAGTTTCTCTGTTCTAAACTTGCTAAATCTTTATAAAATGACGAGTTCTTTTAAACACATGTTTAAATTCCAAGTTGAACTCCGGGACTAGTTATGGTCGTTTTCATAGACAAGCGTGACAGTAAAGAAGAGAGTCCTGAAGGAACACTATCACGTAGTGCGGAGTATGTTAAGACTTGTGAACTACTATCTGGAGATGCTTAGCCGGGTTAAACTAGTATAAATATTTGAACTAGGAGTCTAGGATTAATAATTTTTTCTATATATGTCAACTTGATATTCAAACCTCGATCATGTAATATACCGATATCCAACACCTGCACCGACGGAGTTATACAGGGATTCGTGGGATCTAAATCAAAACCATATATGATAAAAAATATTATAGCAAATACATATAATATGTACTAGCTTATATCCCGTGCGATGCACGGATAATTTTTTTTAATTTTTTAATACTTTTTAATGATTTGAATTTATTTGTATTTGTATAATTATAATTTAAATTTTATTTAATATTATATGTATATGTTTTTATATAATTTATTTGCATTTATATTTTAATAGGATAATTTTTGTTTGTTTTGTATAGAGATGTATTTTACTTAGGATATTAATGTGAGATATTTTAGTTAGAAGATTAATATGAGATTGTATTTTAGTAGTAATGTTTATATTCTTTAGAATTATAATGTTTATGAGTTGTTTGTATAAAAGGAGAATTACTTGTGTTAGAATTGTATGTATGATTATATTCTTTTAAAATTATATTTTATTAAAATTTAACGGTTAAAATTATTTCTATGGTTCACTTAAAATTGGATAAAATTGGACGGTCAAGATCTTTTCTATGGTTCACCCAGTACCAAACCAACCGACGACCAAAACTTTTAATCTTTCGTCTTTAATAATATAGTATAGATGTACATATGTACTCTTACTCTTTATTAATAAGCAAAAACCCATTTTTAGGTACCAAATTTGATTTTGGTTTCATCCCTGCATCTTATTTATATTTAAATTCTATTTATTCACAGTTTTTTATTTATTTTCACCCTAAAATTTTACTTGTATTTAAACTATATTTGATTTTAATTTTTTATATTATCTCAATACATTTTAGTTTTAGTTTTTTATTTCAATACTTTAAAATTATATTTGTTAAAATTTATTTTGATAGAGGTTGCTTTTCAAAAAAAATTATATAAACTTACGTATGCAAAAACCAACTAATTATAATCCAAATATCTCACTAATTTATATGTGTGTGTATCTTTATAATTTTTTTTTAATAAAACTCTATTATATTTCAAACTCTTTTCAATGGTATTCGGTATTACAAAATTATTAATTTTTAGCATTAACATACTTAATAATTACACAATTACAAAATAGAATTTACCCATGTAGATATAGCTTAATAAGAATTTAATTAACATGCTGATTTATACTATTTATTTACTAAAATAATTATAAATTTAATATAAATTATTTAAACTTATATTATGAGATTATATCTATTATATCATTTAAATTTAAATATTTATTATTTTTAAATTATTTAACCATATTAATTTAATATTTTTAATTATCCACACATATATTTATATGAAAATTTTCAATGAAAAAGATATATACACTAATTTATAATATTTACTAACTTTTTAAATTATATATAACAGTACCAAATATAATATACAATTTAATTATTTACAAATTTTTCCAATTTATTTTAAATTATTTGTATATTACAATCAACATATACAATTTTACTAATTATTATCATAATTTTAAAATTATTACAAAATTGATCGTAATAAATATTACACGTATTTGAGCCTATTTTACTGGTTTTAAGATATCATAATAATTTGTTTATTTGTATATCTATATATATCTATAATATATTAGCATCATTGTTTCGTACGTATAAATTTATCTTTTATATATTAATCATACAAGTGTGGGTTTATTAGATTTCTACTATGTTAAAAAATATAAATAAGGAATTAATATAAATTTTAAATATTTAAAAATTTTGATGTACAATTATATTTACATTTAATAAATTTTAATTTAATAATTGAAATTATAAAATTATAATGAAAATGAATTTAAAATTATTAAATTTTATTAAATAATTTTTTTGTCAAAATTTTGTTAAATAATTTTAACTAAACCCGTGCTTATGTGTTAGTAATAGTAAACGAAAATTTCATCTTTCTCCATGCTAAAACAAAGAACAACTGATTTCATCAAAACTTACGTGTCAGCCTCTCATTAAATGGATGTCATCAACATTCTTATTATTATGTGACAATTTCTCATTAAATCTTACTTTTAAAGTAATTATTTTACATAATTTTATCTTTCTCCACTAATTCTATCCCCATTATTTCTCATTCTTCTACAATTTTTCAATATTATCAAATATTTTGGATATGTATAAATATTTCTAAAATATAACATATATTTACAATAAAATTGTTACATTTTAAAGAAGAAATGGCACGTACCATGCTTATGAGTAGCAGTAAACACAGTAGGTGCCGCGCGATACAAGAAATCATCAGAGAGATTGATAGGACTAGTCTTGGCTCTCATTTTAGCAGCAGCAAGATCTTTCAAGTCACCATATAAAGCCTTGTTTTCTCAGAATTTTTTCAAGCTTCTTAGGCCTTAACCATACCCAATTAAATGCTCTCCATGCAATAATAACCAAAACTACAACACACAAGCTTCCTATCACCTTTTGCATTTCAAGCTCCATGTAGTTTCTTAGTTGGGTATGAACTAGGGAGATATACGACGTATATTTATGCATATACTTTGACATATATATAGTAATTCTAGCTGGGCAGTGATAATTAATTTAATATTAATACGGGGCTTGTTATTTTTCAAAAATTATCTTATTTATGATTATTAATATAGAGCGTGTATCTTTTTATGTAAAATAATTATTTTTAGTAAGATTGGACAGTGAAAATGGTAAGAATTTATCCTCGATTCTCGGACTCATTTTATCATGTTATAAGTCAAATTATTCAACAAGAGTAACTATTTTTTTTGAATTGGAATTAATTTAATAACGAAAAGACATACGACATTTACAAAAATAATTGAGTCGAACAAACATGGTCATATAACTGATTAATCCACTTTACTTGAAGATACAATCAAATGATTTGTTGAAATTGATATATATACATGTACTCGTTTCCCCACGTGTATTTGATTTATCGATTATAAATTATGTAAGTAGGATGAAAGATTTGGAAAAAAATGGGTGATTACAAAATTTCTTTGAGGGAAGAAAATATATATGAAAGAGAATAGAGCATTCCATCTCAAATTGAGGGATTTAAATTCTAGTTTAAATTGTTACGAATGAAATGGGAGAATAAATCAAATTTTTAAAAATTCATCCATAATATAGTTCAAATCTCATTTCATTCTTTTCAAATTCATTCATACCAAACAAACATAATATAATGGTATATATTTATAAAATTACATAGAGTACTTAAGAACAACGTTGTTGTAACATGTTAGTTTTATTTAAAGAAAAGAAAATTGCTGCAGTATATGATGTGGTGGCGTGTTGCAATGAATTTTATTTTGTTTGTGTTAAGATATTTGCCTAGAACGCATATAGACAATGTCAATGCATTGCAATGCAGTTTGTTTCCATTTTCTAGTTTTGCATATGATTGGAAGAAAAATCATATTTGACGGTTGTCAAGCAGTTAGTTGTCCTAGTTATGACACTTTTCGAATAGTAGCGTTGATGAATTTTACTATTGTATCTGAATTGTTTGGTTAAAGATTCAATATACAGATGATTTGCATGTCTCTCAAAATTTGCAAATGAAGAAAGAAAGCTGTTTATAGACTATAGTATGCTTTCTTTCTTATCTATGCTTTGTGACCGTCCCTAGCTTAAATACCGGAATCAAATGGCACACCAGTGTCCGGTAGCCAGAAATTGCTATCAATGAAGTTTGCAACACTACTCTACCTCGGATGGATCTGTTATAATATGGTAACCAGGCCATTGGACTGTTATCAGTGTTGTTAAACTCTGCATAATATAGAGTGGAATCTCTACCAGAATCTGCTCCCTCCCATTTTAACCATCCTGCAGGGTTCACCAAGCTGTCAAGAAAGCTCTGCATCACAACAACAGTTGAAAAATCTTTCCACGGACGTCCTAGGTAAGCTGGACTACCCCCTTTTGGAAGATCGGGGCCAGCAACAACCTTGCAGTTATGGATTACAGTCCCAGTTGATTCGTTTGAGCTTTTCCGGCCTTGAGCTGTGATTACTATTCCTCTGTCAGAATTACTTGCATAGATGGTACTTTGCTGAAAAACTACGGCAGCATTGCCGAATATGTAGTCCACAGTTACATATATTTTACATTCTCTGTAGAATTGTCTATACAAATTGGCCAAAAGAGTATCTTGGTAACCTTTGAAACCACCAAGGTAGAAAGCGGATTGATCAGCTTGTGAATATAAGGCTATGGCTGGTCCAGCATCCATACCGGCAGTGTTCACAAATGTAATGTCCTTTGCTACAAATCCTTCACCATAGACCTCTGAGATTATAAACATATTTTTTAGATCATTGTGCAATGCTTTTGATACTATAAAATTCCTGTGTATATTTTTTAAAATCTCCCAAGTCAGTGTTATACATTAGTTATAGTAGAAATGGAGCATCAAATTAATTAGATTTCAGTAGCTGTACTTCTTCTGGTTACATTAAGGATCTTGCTCAGTGACTTCACTGTGTGATTATAAAATTGTAATCAATTTGACAATGCAGATCTTTCATCATTGTTAAGTATTCTTCGTTTGAGTGATTTGATGTATCGTAATTCAGATATGGTTTCGTCCAAGGCTCTTTGCTCAGACATGGTTAAGAACTGTTTTCTCGAAATGGTTGTACTGGGTTCCGGAATGTGGCTCGAAAGATGCCTCATGTGATATATGCATGGTTCAGGATTTGGTGTTTGGTTGCACCACCAATTTATGTCACCAGTACTGGTGAGGCTTGACTGGACATAAGGTAATAGAATGAACATTGTCACTGAGAATGTCAAGAAATGGGCTATTTGCATCTTCATTTCTGAATAAATTTGCCGATATCAATCATATAAAAAAAAATGCAGCTTGTTTCTAAGCTTTATAGAGGATAATTCTACTCATATTTGATATTTCTACACCACCATTGCTTAGTGCTGTTAGGCAGAGTAGCACCTTCAAATAAATCTTGTAATATTGATGTCTAAGATATATTTTGATATCAGTCTACAATCTTCAATCTTGCCATTATAGACAGTTAACAAACAATATAATCTACTTCAGTCCAAATTGATTTTTGAAAATTAAATAAATTATTTTAAATGTCGGAAGGTTTTCAATATTTTTAATAATTAGGAAAAAAATTAACCCAACTTACAAAATGAATAATAAATTTGTGGATGATTCGCGAGTGAGTTTGAATGCTATACATGCATATATAGTTGTTAGAAGTTTGAGTAGATTAAAAGTTTAGATAAATAACGATTTTTGTTATTAATTTTGATTAAGTAGATGGATTGTTGGTTCTGATACTTTTGATTTTATTTGTCAAACCCTACTTGAGATAATTAAATACATAGATTTTGTATTAAATGTATATATTAATTTTACATCTAAATATTTAATCAAAAGAGATATTATTGTTCCTGACAAAAAAATAGAGATATTATTGGTAGTTATACATACACTTGCAATTCGAATAAACTATTCGGTTTCGGATCGAATCAATTTCGGATCGGATTTGATTCAGTTCAGATTCAATTTCAATTTGGTATAATTTGAATCGGTTTCGGTTCGAATCGGGACGAATTCTATCTGACTCAAATTCGGATGAATTCAGGATAAAAATCGGATTAAATTCGGTTTAGAGCTTTTTGGAGTTTTGTATTTCGAATCGGCTTTTGTTTGTTCAAAAAATTTATTTTGGATTAAATTGAATTATCGTTGAACTAAAATAAAAATTATTAAGTCAATTTGTCAAATAAGAGTTAAAACTCGATGAAATAATAACAACTAATAAAGTAATAACCTCAATTAAGTAATATATATATATATATATATAGTCATACTCTAGTAGAAAGTAAATTAGAATAGAAAGTAAAAAGTAGACCACATAATGACCCAACCTGTTATTTACCTTTAGTAATTAACAATAAGTTTGTAGGGGGGATTGAATACAAATTTAAGAATTATATCAAATTCTTGCGGATTAATAAGTTTCTGTTTCTTCTTTGCTGTAATTCCAAGTCATGAGTTTTTAATTTTCCAGACTTCATCTAAAGAATCTCATCTAAAGGATCTTATCAAGGATGTCTGCAGATCCCATTTTTCAAGAAGAGCCCTTAGAAATTTGGTGTTGGAATCTTCATTGTCATATACTTTATCAACCAATGCCAAATTATTTAACAGAGTAAGAAATCTGTCATATATATCTGTGAGAGATTCATTCTGTTTTGTCTCAAAATATTCATATTCTTGAATTAGCACAGATCTTCTGTTCTTCTTTATTTTCTTGGTTCCTTGGCATTGAACCTCTAGTGCATCCCAAATTTCTTTGACAGTTTTGCATGCAATTACTCTGTTAGACAACATAGAGTCAAGACTATTATGCAGAATATTCCTTACTTTTGCATCCTTGAGGACTTCAAGTTTTTCTTCATTGGTCCATTCTTTCTTGTCCTTCAAGGTGTAATATTCAGGGACTTGTCTTCCCTTCCACAATTGTAGATGTCACTAGTTTTGTTAGTAGATACTGACCTGTATGGATTCTGTCTAAATAATCAGGATCAGTTGCTTACAAGAACATCATCATCTTCACCCTCCATGTAAGGTATTCATCATTCTTTAATATTGAGATCCTGATGCTTTCATACTTGTTTCCAGACATGTTTATATAATCTTTAAGTTGTATTTAACTATCTGCTCTGATACCAATTGTTTGCTCAGAAAGATATCTATTCAGAAGGGGGTTGAATGTAATAGTACCAACTAATCGAATATGAACACAAGTATGTAGAATGAAATATTGTTTTGTATTAATAATGAACTTGAATACAAAACTCTCACAAGAAATTCTTAGTTCTCAAGAGCTGCTAGGTTATGAAAGATAAGACTTGAAAGTTTACATTAATCGATCCCTAATGTTAACCTATTTCTGTGTTTATATAGACACAATTACAAATACAATTACAAAACAGATTATGATAAGAATAGCTTCCATAAGGTAATTAGACTTGTATTTGAATTCCTTCTTCACTGTCCAAATCAAATTCTGATTTGTCTGTTTCCTTCACAAACTCTGATTTGTAAACTATGTCGGTTGTTTATCCTCTGACTTGAGCATCCTCTGATAGAGTAAACTCTGACCGACAGCTTTCTCATTCTCTGATGACATCAGCAGTGTAAACTCTGATCTTTATTCTCTAACAACATCAGTGTTTGTTTCCTAACATTTCCTATGCGCTGCTTTACAAAATTTTGGCATCATCACCTCATATCTCTCATTTTGATCAATCCCCTCCGCAGGTTTATTTTGATGGATTTCACCTGTTTATTTTTAGTAGTTAGTCTTTTACAACAACCAGAAGGTACATGTTCACTATTGATATAGTTTTTCATGTGGCTCCCGGTACCTGACATGCGATTGTCTGAAACCATCTATTCGTAAACTAGGTTTTTGATGGGAATGGAAGGGGGTCGTCACCTTATCCGCGGTTCTAGGCTAGCTCCTAAGGTTTTTTCCTATCCGCTATAAAAAAGCATGGATAGATGGTTGTTAACAATGACCAGCTGCCCTTTTCATATATCGTCTCTAAGAAGTGATGGACCTTGGATGGCATATTTCGGAAGACAATATTAAAAAATTATTTGATATTTTTCTCGAGAGGACCATGGCTCCCACACTTATCTCCACCCTCGAGTGCAAAACATATTAACCTGTTTGGCAGTTATCTAAAGCCCTGTAATACCTTAAATTTCCCAAACAAGAAGGTCTGCCGTTATCTATGTACAACAGGTTGCAAATTGCAACTTGCAACTTGCAGTATTCAGTGACCGTAAATTGCCTCTTTGTACTCACAAGATCCTTTTGCTCACGATTTCACTATGGTTCAAGTGAAAATAAATAAGAAAAATTGGAACCCCTTAGTGTGAAAATTTATGATCCGAATCTTGAATTGATTGCACCAAATGAACAGCAATAGCATTTTAAAGAGGATAGATGGGTAAATGTACTGTCAGTTTGAACTGCACGCACACATATATTATCAAAAGTTTAAACTATAAGCACAAACAGTGCAATAGTTTATGGTAGAAATTACTTTGAACTTGTCCAAGTGAAACTGCGAAAGCAGGGTTGATAATTTTCCTCTGTTTTTCCCATTTTCACCCTCATCATCCTTCACTCTGGTCGCTATTAACTCAGAAACTTAGTTAAAGTGTTACCTTCTTTGGAGAGCTGATAATTTTTATTTGAACACTCAATCCTGAATTCCTGATCATGATAGAATGAGTGGTTGTAATAGATAATGTGTGCATTCTTGCAGGTCATGTTCTCAGGCATCTGGGGCTAGCTGCCATGCAACCACTCTATTGTCAGCCACAACACCACTACAAGTCTACAATTCTATGAGGACGCGTGTGATCTTTGCAGCATTAACTTTTGATGAAATGTGCAAGTAATTAGAACATGCGACCACCTTCTCAGGCCAAACCATAATCTGAGATTTGACAACATATCATTTTATGTACTTTCAGTTACATGCTATTATTTAAAATGGATAATAATGGAAGTTACGTTTGACATTTTGATCAAAGGAATCCCTTTGTTGTTGAATTTGAAATTAACACAGATATCTTGAAGAAACACTGAAAGAGTAAAGCATATAAAAAGTACAGATTACTATATTTAATAATAACTGTTTTTTTTTCATGCAAAGATGGTATTAAACTTTAACTGTGTATACAAAAAAACATATTCATAATCCCGCATGTAATCAGACATCAACTACCCATATAAGTACACTTCTCTATAAAGCTTTGAGAGTCAAGTGTGCACCATATTGAGGCTGAAGAGTAATGATGGTGTAAGGAGCATGTGTGTAGGATGGCGAAAGAACAAAAGAAAAGCGTTGCAATATCATTGCTATTGCCAATTTAGACTCCAGCATTGCAAAATTTTGTCCAATGCAGACCCGGGGTCCCATGCTGAAAGGAAAAAATACTGCTTTCCCCTTTGTTGCCTTCAGCACGCCTTCGGAAAATCTCTCCGGCCTGAATTCCTTAGCATCATCACCCCAAATCTCTTTGTCATGATGCAATAGGATGACTGGGAGATGTAGTAGTATTCCACCAGGAAGGAATGTATCTCCTAATTTCGTATCTTCAGAAATAGATCGGCCAAGTACAACTCCCGCTGGGTATAATCTTAGAGTCTCGAGCAAAATCATATTAAGCTGCAAAATCAAAACAACATAACAAGTTATTTACAATCTCTATATTTAAGCCTCTATAAAATTTCCTAAATTTTTTAATGAGTGCGTAAAAGAAACTTACAATTTTGAGGTGATTTAACCCATCAATATCTGGTGCGTTGTTTCCAAAGGCCTGCAAAACCTCTTCTCTGGCACGCTCCTGCCAATCCATATGCTGACTCAATAAAATCATTGTCCAAACAAGTAGAGTTGAGGTTGTCTCTTGTCCAGCCAAATAGAAGAGCTTACACTCTTCAATAATGTCATCAACACTCATTCCAAATTTCATATTTTTATTGGCTTTGATTTCTTCAGAATTTGATTGCAATAATATACCCAACAAGTCGTCCTGAATACATTCTCCTGCTTCCATTGCCTTCATACGCTTGTTAATAATACTCCTTAGGGCATTTCTCACCTCATTGTTAATCTTCTTTATCCTTTTGTTTCTTTTGGTTGGCAAAAATCTGCAGGGAAAATATATTAGTAAAAAAGCAAGGAAAGGGGTCAATAAAAGGTTTTAGACTAGTCGCATGCTGAAAGAAAAATAAAAAAAAACAGCAAAAATGTTGGAAAGTAACCTCATTCCAGGGAGGTACACTGACTGTGAAAGAGGCATCACTAGCTCAGATTGTTCTTTCTGGAGTTCAAATATCTTTGATCCTTCAGTATAGCTACTGCCAAATGCTGTACGTGAAATTACATCACTAGTATACGTTTCAATATAAGGCCATATATCAACCTCGCATTGACCTTTCGTAGAAACCATTGCCTCCCATTTCTTCATGATATCATTGCAACTTAAGTAAAAGGCTGGCAGCATATTCTGTACGTGTATACATATAAGAAATAACCAAACAGTTTTTAGTACCCCGTTGAGATATTGTTAGATAGGCTTCTCGGTTTATACCTACTGTACTTCTCTTTTGATAACTGTAATTATTACAGAAATGACCAAACTGTCATTATTACCAAATCCTCACTATTTCCATTATGATACAAGCAATTACTGGAGCTAATGACTCTGCAAGGATATAATTTCATGCAGGGTTGGAGACCCGTGCATGAGTTGTGTACTGCCAATCAGTCACAGAGATATTACACATGTGCAATGACCTAGTACCAGTTATCTAGTCCTAATTATATAGTAAAACTACAAGCATTTAGCTATACTGAAGACAGTGGAAGACCAAAATCATATGCAGGATGAACAAAACACCTTCTCCTAACAGCGAAGATTTTCATTGCTTGCAACCTATACAAAGTTTTCCAAACAGGAATGATGAAACCATAATAACTGTTCTCTGCTCTAAATTTTCTAAATCTTTATAAAATGACGAGTTCCTTTGAAACACGTGTTTACATTCCAGGTTGAACTCCGGAACTTGTTATGGTCGTTTCATAGACAAGTGTGACAGTGAAGAAAGGCCTGAAGGAACACTATTGTCATAGTAGTGTACAGTATATTCGGACTTGTGAACATTGCTAATTAATTCTTAAGAACTTATAATTCATCGATAATTTCCTACCTGACAATTTTTTTTTTTACTTTGAATAGTGTATGAACTTTATACGTTCAAGCATAGAACTGCCTTGGATTTCACACAGTAATTAGCTTAACAAATGCAATATACAAATTATTAAGATGATTAGTGTTTGGGATGACCTTTAACTTCTCGAGATGGAAAGCAGGATTAATGATTTTGCGGTGTTTGGTCCATCTATCACCCTCAGCATCTATAAGTCCAGTGACAAGCAATGCCGATAAAGGATTGCCTCCCCTCGGCTTCTGGAAGTTATAAAACTTGTTTAGTACCTCTTTTATTTGATCAGGTTCTGAGATGTACACCACTGGTTTTGGTCCAAGCCATAAAAATGCCTTTTTGCCTGCAATAAAAACAAAATAATAACTACTAGACACTGGCCGAAACAGGGGCAGCTGCCCACTCTTGTTGGTCGAACATAATTGAGATATCATATACGATATTTAAGTTTCTATTAAATTGGGATGTAGCTTAGATCACTTATCTCTGCATGTGAGGAGTGTCTATTACCCTGCATCTTTATTTTTGTATTGAATTGTTTTTTTACACCTTAAATCTCAAAGCTCATATAAATGTAAGCATATATAAAACCTCAAAAAATCATCACAAAAACTTGTGGCACGGTCAGATTAAAACTCAATTAAATTAAGAAAAACATAAAAACTAATACTACCAACTTTATAGAGTGACGGAACTAATTGCATATTAGCCCGGCTAAACTAGTATAAATATTTTAAATGGGGTTAAAGAATTCCCCCCTACTAGTTTTTAAAAGGGCTTATACTCTGTGGTGACCGGTCCTGCTTCGACTCTATCTCACCCGAATTTTTTTTTAAATAAATATTCATTTGTAAGCCTATTTATTCAAAAAATAAATAAAATTAATCTTTTTACGATTGTTTTGAGGACAACCATGAGATCATGTCGGACTTAGTTCCGCCACCGATTTTATATATCTAAATTATGAGTTACAACATATTTAGCAACTTGATATATAAATCTTGATCATGCATTACTCCAATATCTACGCGAAAGAGTTACATAGGGACCAATGGGATTTAAATCTTCGACTATAATGAAAAACTTTATAGTAAATTCATCGTAAACGAAAATTTCATTCATACAATAAAATTGTTACATTCCAAAGAAGCTAGAAATGGCACGTACCATGCTTATGAGTAGCAGTAAAGACAGTAGGGGCAGCGCGATACAAGAAATCATCAGAGAGATTGATAGGACTAGTCTTGGCTCTCATTTTAGCAGCAGCAAGATCCTTCAAGTCACCATATAAAAGCCTATATGAATTTCCTTTAAAGCCTTGTTTTCTCAGAATTTTTTCAAGCTTCTTAGGCCTTAACCATACCCAATTCAATGCTCTCCATGCAATAATAAACAAAACTACAGCACATAAGCTTTCTATCACCTTTGGCATTTCAAGCTCCATGTGTGTGTGATATAGAGGACAATAGTTTCTTAGTTGGGTATGAACCAGTGAGATATAATACGTATATTTATGCATAGTTTTACATATATAGTAATTCTAGTCGTCCAGATGGTGACCTCAATTATTTGTTGTTGGATGGGCAGTGATATTTAATAATTAAATGGGGCTTGATATTTTTTTTAAAAAAATTATCTTATATTTATAATTATTAATATGGATTGTATATTTTTCTATATATATTTTGCTTGGACTCAATTTACACGCAATTCAACTAATTGGGTGACTAACTGAGTACCATTGGATAGTTGAAGGGTTTATCCTATGTTATTTTAGAACCTAGTTGAACTTTGACTTTCCTTATAAATCAATTTATTAAAAAAAAATAGGTGACTAACTTAAATATATTTTTTAATTAACTAAAAGAAAAACTTAATATATTTTTTTTTACATCCATATTCCATCAGGTTGTCGAAGTGTGAATATTTTAATATAATTTCGTTTTATAAAATTATTATAAGTTATTCAAAGTATTCCAACACTCTCCTCTCTCTCCGTATATTTTTTTTTCCTTTTTTCTTCAAACCCTAATCTCAAATACATTGTTCTATATTAATGTTTTAGTTTGAATCAAAATCAATTATACAAAAAACATATTTTTTTATCAAATCTAAAACTTTTAGTCCTTTAAATTTTTAGATCTGTCTTCATATATTTCGAATTTGATTCATATCCTCTGTATCTATTTTCATATCATTCAGATTTGAAGTTTTAACGATTTTAATATCATATGTGTTGACTTTTTATGCCTATATATTGCATGACAATTTTTATGACGTTTTGACCCTATTTGAGAGTGTTTATATGTCGTTTATAAAAATTGTGTCATATTAGATGATTTCTTGAAAGATCTATTCTACAATTCTATACAATTTGATTATTTCAAATGTCCATCGACTTATATATTTTTTTCGGCTTATTTTGATGCTTTTCAGATTTACTTGGACGTGTTATTACTTGGAGATGAAAGATAAATGTGGGAGCAGAATTTTGGTGTACAATGTTTGTGATTATGTAATTTATTCTGCATAAGGTGTTATCTTTTCTGATATAAAAGTATTATTGTCTAAAATTCCAGAAAAATCTCTTTTTTATGATAATCATAATTTATGTTATGGCATTGAGATTGGTTAAGCATATCTTTTGGCTTTTGGTTAGATGATAAATTTTATAGATGGAAAAAACTCTGAAAACCCCTAATTTACTTTGAATTATTTATCAATGAAATGTTTATTGTTTTTTTAAAAAAGGTATTCGATATTAATTTCTAATTTTATATTAATTTCTATTATTAAATAAATCCACTTTTTTAATTGAGTGACGGAGAATAGTGATTCGTCATTATTAATGGCCTCGACGTCAATCAAAGTTTGTTATGTTTAAAATTGGAAGCTTATGCATGTCTTTCCGTCAAATTTCTTGTATGTGTATCTAACAATGACGTTGTTTCTAAACAAAATTGTGTGATGATAGAGAATATATTTACATATATTCATATTAATTATATTATATATTTAATTATTTTTTCATTTAATTTTAATGTTTTATTGTAAAATATAAGAAGATCTTAAATTGGAATAACGGAAAATAAAAAAATTAATTTGAAGATAAATTAATAAAAAAATTAAATTTATTAAGTTGTAAGTAAATAAAACCCTCTTTGCATGTTGTAAGTATTTATTACTCCCTATGTCCCATTTTACATGTCACTTTTGAAAAAATTATGCATATTATTAAGTTCTAACATAAAAATTATTTTTCATTTGTATCCATATTAATTACATTGATTGAGATAGTTTCAATGCATAATTTGAATGATAACTCTATTACATTAATTACCAATACTAATGCTAATACTTTAATCAAATGTTTATCTTGGGTCTTTCTAGTGTATGCCCATGTGCACGCACTAACAACTACTTTTTGATGAGTTATCAAATTTTGATTAGTGATGATTTTTCTGCATAAATGAGGGACATTATGATTAGTGAAAAGGGAGTCAAGCTTATAGGTTTAGTTTCAATATTTTTCGATGAGGCTTGATAAAAATCCATAAAGGATTTTTCTGCATACATGGGGACCAAATCTGAAGGTGTCAATAATTAAATCATATGTTAAGAGCTCACTTATTTTATTAAATATTTGAATCTTTATGTTGAAACTCTAAAACGATTTGTTTCAGTTTATTTTATGTAAGTTATGTAATTTCTTTCTTTCATGAATGAAATATTTGGAATATTATTTCTAATTTTTGTTATATATTTGTGAAGAAATATGACCAATAGCCTCTTATCATGTGCTAGGAAAGATGAGGAAATATTTTGTTTGGCGGATAGTGCAACAACACATACAATTCTAAAAAATTAAGGAATATTTTTTGAATCCCATATTATCTAAAGCTAATGTAAACACAATATCAGGTGTGTTAGATCTTATTGAAGGCTCCGGAAGAGCAAGTATAGTGTTACCTAATGGTACACATTTATGTATCGGATGCAATGTTCTCCACTCGATCAAAAAGAATTTTTTTGAGTTTTAAAGATATACGTCATAATGGTTATCAGATTGAGATGACAAATAAAAATGATGATGAATATCTATGTATCACATCCATAGTCTCAGGGAGGAAACAAATAATAGAAAAACTCCCATCTTATAAATATGGATTATATTATACTTTTATAAATCCAGTCGAGTCATACATGATGACAAACAAAAAACTAGGTGACCCGATAAATTTTCTTATATGGCATGATCGTTTAGGCCATCCAGGGTCAACAATGATGCGACAAATCATTGAAAATTCAAATGAACATCCTTTAAAGAATAAAATTGTTCTATTATCAAAAGATTTTTCATGTGTTGCTTGCTTCCAAGGAAAATTGATAACAAGGCCATCGCTTGTAAAATTTGTTATCTAATGCCCAACATTTTTGGAACGAATACAAGGAGATATATGTGGGTCATTTCAGTACTTTATAGTACTTATAGATGCTTTAACACGTTGGTCACATGTTAGTTTATTATTCACTCGTAATGTGGCATTTGCAAGATTCCTTGCTCAAATAATTCGATTAAGGACACAATTTCCGAATCACGCAATTAAGAAAATCTGAATGGATAATGCAGGAGAATTAACATCTCAATATTTTAAAGATTATTGCATGTCGATTGGGATTGATATAAAATATCTAGTTCCTCATACACATACCCAAAATGGTTTAGTAGAATCTTTTATTAAGCGGTTAAAGTTGATTGTTGGGCCTTTACTTATGAGGACAAATTTATCAAATATTGCTTGGAGACATGCAATATTACATGTTGCATCACTTGTTCATTTAAGAACAACTGCTTATCATAAATATTCCCCATTGCAGCTTGTAAATGGTCAATAACCAAATATCTCTCACTTAAGAGTTTTTGGGTGCGCAGTTTATATGCCGATATCTCCTCCCCAATGAATGAAAATGGGTCCCCAAAGAAGATTAGGGGTATATATTGGATTTGACTCTCCTTCAATTATCAAATATTTAGAGCCCACGACTGATGATTTATTTAAGGGAAGATTTGTCTACTGTCAGTTTGATGAGACAGTTTTTCCCGCATTAGGGGGAGAAAAGTCAAAATTTGATAAGGAAAGACAAGAAATTTTGTGGAATGCAGCCTCTTTGTCTCATTATGATCCTCGCACAAATCAATGTGAACTTGAAGTTCAAAAGATTATCCACCTAAAAGAAGTTGCAAATACATTGCCTGATTCATTTACTAATGTCAAGACAGTGACAAAGTCACATATACCAGCTATCAATATTCCTTGTAAAATAAGACTTTTTTACGAAGAAAATAAAATCATGCTAGCAACTGAATCAAGCGAGAAACGTGGTAGACCTATTGGATCCAAGGATAAAAATCCAAGAAAAATAAGGAAACTTGATAAGCAAGTTGATACATCAAATGACATCATTAATAAAGAAACAGATTTGATCAATGAAGAGATGTCTTCAAAAGATGATCAAACACCTGAAATTGAAGACAATGAAGAGATCTCCATAAATTATATAATTTCAGGACAAAGGTGGAATATAAAAAAATTGTCATGGATGAAATATTTGCACATGCAACTGCCCTTGACATTTGTGAAGAAATCGAGGATCATGAACCTAGATGCTATTGAGGCAGAATTGAAGTCACTTGAAAACGTCTAGTTTTTGGACCTATTGTCCAGACACCTGCAGGTGTGAAACTCGTTGGTTATAGATGAGTATTTGTGCATAAAAGAAATGACAAAACTGAAGTTGTGAGATACAAAGCACGCCTTGTTGCCCAAGCCTTCTCACAAAGGCCGGGAATTGATTATGAAAAGACTTATTCACCAGTCATGGATGCAACTACTTTCATAATTTTACTTAGCCTATCAATTATAGAAGGGCTCCGGATGAATTTAATGGATGCTGTAACTGCTTATTTATATGGGTCACTTGATAATGACATTTATATGAAAATCTCTAATGGGTTAAAGATGCCTGAAGCATGTAGTTTTAGACCCCGAGAGGTGTACGCAATTAAACTACGAAGATTTTTGTATGGGTTATCATTGTAGTTTATGTTGATGATTTGAATATCATTGGTATTTGTTATTATTATAGTTTATGTTGATGATTTGAATATCATTGGGACCCATGATGAACTTGACGAGACGATTGCATACTTAAAGAAAGAATTTGAAATGAAAGACTTTGGTAGAACAAAACATTATCTCGGTCTTCAAGTTGAACATTTATCAAAGGGAATCTTTGTTCACCAGTCATCATATATTGAAAAGATCCTTAAACGTTTTATCGTTGATAATACCCTGTGAGTACACCCATGGTTGTTCGTTCACTTGAATAAAAGAAGGATCCATTCCGTCCTAGAGAAAAGGGAGAAGAACTTCTCGGTCCTAAAGTACCATATCTTAGTGCTATTGGTGCACTAATGTATCTTGTCAATTGTACATGCTCTGATATTGCATTTTTGGTTAATTTATTTACAAGCCATAGTTTTGCTCCAACTCGAAGACATTGGACAGGTGTGAAATAAATTTTTAGATATCTTCGCGGTAAAATGGATATGGGTTTGTTTTATGCTAAAGATTCAAAAGTCGAATTAGTTGCATATGCCGACGTTCGATACTGATCTGATCGCCATAAAGAAAGATCACAAATGGGTTACATATTCACATATAGTAATACTGTAATATCTTGGCAATCTACAAAGCAAATCCTTGTAGTAACCTCAACGAACCATGATGAACTATTGACACTTCATGAAGTAAGTCGCTAATATGTATGGCTAAGATCCTTGGTCCATCGTATCTGAGAATCATGTGGTCTTTCACTCAACAAAGGGATTCCTACTATTCTATATGAAGACAACAAAACATGTATCACTCAGATTAAAGAAGGCTACATTAAAGGTGATCGGACGAAACACAATGATCCAAAGTTCTTCTTCACTCACGAACTTCAACAAAAGGGAGAAATTGATGTTTGTCATATTCGCTCATGTGAAAATCCAACAAATTTGTTCACAAAAGCACTTCTCACTTCCTCATTCGAGAAATTGGTACACAAGATTGGATTGCATAAACTTCGAGATATATTATGATATTCATAGTAATGTTAAAATGAAGGGGAGACGTAATACACCATTTACTTTGCTATATATATAACACATGTACTCTTTTTCCTCACTTGGTCTTTTTTCCCACAGGAATTTTACCTAGTAAGGTTTTAATGAGCCATGATGTTTGTATAAGTCATCCAATGGGGAGTATTATGTATTATTGGATGACCTTTAACCTTTTACATTTTCCTCATCAATAAGAGTGACCTTTATACTTTTCATTACCATTGTATACATAGCTTATATAAAGGCTTGTATGTACTTGGGTATTGTTATGGAATGAAATACAATGGTCTACTTTTTCTCTACTACTTCCTAACTGCCTCAAGTATTATACAATGATTAATCATTTAGATCCGTCTAGAAAATGCTAGTATTTATTGTGGATAGATAGGTTACAATATGTCAAAATAATAATTTATATCTAAAAATCTAAATTAAAGTGTTATCAAATAAGAACGTATCTACTGTATCTTACATATATATTTTCTATTAAAAGAAAAAACTGAATTTAGACATGTAAATAAAAATCCAACATTTTCTAGTTTCTTCGACTGTCTCAATCTCTTTTGTGTTGTCTATATATGTCAATGTATTTAATTGTCACAATGGACGCTGTTGATGAAGGTGACACAGTTATATAGTCATATAATTTGTTAAGTATTAATGAGCAACAACTACTACTTTTCAAAAAATAATCAAAAACAAACAAACAACTACTTCGGTGGCAAAATTATTTATGAGCAAAATTAATTAAAAAAGTATTAATATTATTTTAATATTTATACGTTATAAATTCTCAAAAAAAAATCTAACGAAATTATTAAAATTAGAATAAAAATTTATAAAATCAACGTCGAAAATCACTTGTCTCTAAATCTTATCTATAAAGTGATTATGTGTGCCTTTGAGGTTGCTATTGCACACAACAACTTATTTTTGAAAATTGGTAAATTTTAAAAACAGATTTCTGGAAAAACGTTTTTTGTTTAAAAGATACTTTTAGAGAAAGTAGGTCACTCATACTTTTGAAAAAAACTGTTTTTCAACTTTTGCAGGGATAATTATATTTTTCACTATCAGCCCATCCCAAAAACATTATTTTTTATATTATATCTTAAAATATAAATAAATAAATAAAATTATCAAACAATCGTCTGATTTTTCTGACAATATTTTTTCTAAAAGCACTTTTTTTAAAACAATCTCAAACGGAGTCCGTGTCTAGTGTTTACATTATATTTGCAATGAACAATCATGTTAATAACTGCGGTATGTACGATGTGTCCCCATTATTTATATAGTTAGCTCGCCTGCGAACATAAATAATAAATATCATGGTACTATTACTTTCGTATAAGGCTCGACCACTCTTTTTTATCTATTTCCTCTTGGTTTGGTTGGTAACAGGCCGCAGCCACAGGCACAGCTAACACATTTCTTTCATTTTACAGCTCACACATTTGTTTCATTTCATTTTAATGATACAACAAGAAACTGTTAGATTATTTTAATAATTTATATATTATGGACTTACAAATTAAAATAATTATATTTAATTGTTTATTCTATATTTGAATTAATTAAATGATCTAAAATAAAGAGTTCAAAGACATCTTATTAAATATGGGTTATATAATGTGTAATACCAATTAGATCTAATTTAGGTTACTATATTAAGAACGTAATAGGGTTTTGGTCCAAAGTCACAACCCCTACTCCTCCATTCCTATCAGTTAGAGAGAAACGGTTAGAAGCGAATTAAGTCTGTAGAAGATCAAATCCCACAATTCGTAATCAAGCAAGAGGAATTACAAGTTTCACGATCAAGTCTCTCAACCATGTTTATATTTAAAAACTATGAAATCAGGTGCTCTTCCGCATTACAGTTTTACATTATAACCTTGACAATATCGTATAAGATGATCCGTGATTATGTATTTAATTATATCCAACAAGCGGTATCCTAGTCTATTTTATGTTGAATTATTAGGGTTGATCATATATAATATATGATTGTTTTTGTCGATTAAAATTCTTAACATGTGTATATATGTTACGTCGGTTTTTTAATTATCCATTCGTGTTATACGAATCAGTTACAGCACCTTCGTTGATTATTCGTTTTTTATATACATAATTATGTGTATGCTGACGAACATATCTGGGTTTTTTTTTTCACATGGCTACGGCATGGTACAGTTAAATCATTGAAATCACATGCTTTGGTTAATTGTTTTGATTGAGTGAATTGTATGGCTGTGTTGATTTGTTTGAGTCCATGATTATACATCTTTTATGTGTTTATCGTTGACTTTTTTTTTATTCCAATTTTTGGGTGTTGACGCCAGGTGCTAAAGTTTAAATATGTATACCGAATAAAGTTGAATCATGGTTTTCAACTTTTCATATTTTTATTAATACGGACTATAGAGGTGCAATTTCTTTTGTTAAGTCATGTTATCAGTTCGGTGTTTTTTGGTTTCTTTATGCATGATATTTGTAAAAATATTAAATGAATTAGGTAATTTTTTTAATATTTTTTCAAAGTTACGGATTTAGGCATTTTTTTAACTCATGTTAAAGTCCTTTATTTTGTAAATAAATGAGTTGAAGAAAAATATTACCAAAGTAGTATTTTTGTGTAAATTTATTTATTTTAAAAATAATAAGATGTGTGTATTTATTATTTATGCGTTATAACAATCGGTCCAAAGGAGATTATTTAATGGCCAAGTAATGAATATACGTGTGAAAATAAATATGTAATAATTATTAATTTTTCCTGTGAGTAATAAACTGACCCAAAGGTAGGTTGTTACTTGACTAAATTTATTATTAATATTTGATTTCTGCATGGAGAGTACCACTTGTAAATTAATGTTTCTCTCCAAAGACTAAATATTAATGTTGTGTTAGTATCTTGTCACAATGGGCCCACACCATTATAGTATTTGAAATTTATGTCGTATGTGCCTCTTTAATTTTTTTTGGTATGACATGGATTTCAATTTTATACGAGTTTATGTTTTTTCTCCTACTTGCTAGTTAATGCATCTGATGTTAATATAACTGCCAACATGGACTCCATTCTTGTGCTTTCTGTTATTTCTTGGCTGCATGGATTTAGACTATGCTATAAGGAAAGAAAAACATGTTTCTCTTACAGATGAAAGTTCTGCTATAGACAAATTGAACTTTGAGAAGTGGGAACGTTCTAATCGCTTAAGTCTAATGATGATAAAGCATAGCATTCTTGAGGCATTCAGGGGCGGTATGTCTAATGACTCCGATGAGGTATCTGTGAAAGATTTCCTTGATGAGCTTGAAAAGCGTTTTGCAAAAAATGAAAAGGCTAAGACAAGTAAGCTTTTAGCTGATATTGTTTATATGAGGTATAAAGCTAAAGGAAATTTTCGGGAGTACATTATGGAGATGTCTAACATTGCTACATAATGATTCGCTTGTGCATTTGGTACTCATCTCTCTTCATGCACAATATAAACAGTTTATAGTAAGTTATAAAACTCAGAGGGATAAATGGACACTTAATGAGCTCATTTCACACTGTGTGCCAGAGGAAGATAGATTGAAGCGTGAAAAGACTGAAAGTGCTCATGTTGCAACTACCTCAAAGGTTAAGTATCGAAAGAGAGCTAAAGATAAAGAGACTGTAGCGGGAAAGTTGCAGCCTAAGAAAACTCATGATCAAGCTGTTACATGCTTCTATTGTAAGAAATCTGGGCACGTGAAAAAGGAATGTCCCAAGTATGTCGCATGGTGCATGAAGAAAGGTAGACTTTTCACTTCTGTCTGTTCTGAAGTTAATTTAACTTCTGTACCTAATAATACTTGGTGGGTAGATTCTGGAGCTACTACTCACACAAGTATTTCTATGCAGGTTTGCATTTGGAGCCGGAAACGAAGTGATGCCGAAAGATTCATCTATGTTAGTGATGGAAATGCAGTTGCGGTTGAAGCCATTGGAACTTTTAGATTTGAAACCGGTCATTTTGTTGAATTAAGAGAGATTTATGTAGTACCATCTTTTAGACAGAATTTGGTTTATATTTCATTTTTGGACAAATATGGTTACTCTTGTTCATTTGGAGATAATAAATTCAGTCTTTTTCTTAATTCTTCTCTAGTTGCGACTGGTTTTCTGATTGATAATTTATATATGCTGAATACAATTGCTTCATCTAATGAAACCTTACAAATAACATCAAGAGGTACAAAAGGAAAATTAGCTATTGAGAATTCCGTTATGTTGTGGCATAAGCGTTTAGGTCGTATCTATAAATGATACTATAGAGCCTTGTGTCATATGGAATACTTGAATCCCTTGATTATTCATATCTTAATGTATGTGTTGAATGTATTAAGGGGAAATAGACAAACAAAATGAAGTTTAGTGCTAATAGGAGTACTCATGGGTTTCGTGCATGTAAACGCAGCGGAATTAACGTAAAAACCAAAAAAAAATCGAAACCCAATCGCAGGATCCATGTATAACGTTGGATGATTATGGTGAATGAAGTATGTACCTTAGAAGCTTTACGAATTGTTGTCCAATGGTAGGTCCTTGCTTAACGAATCACAGCAGCCCCTTCTTCAAGAACTACTCTATAACGATATCCACACGAACGTCGATTCGTCTAACGATCAGCGGAGATGGTACTAGCCAAGAACAGCCCCGATTTATCTCTTCTTTCTCTCTCACTTGCTAGCCTCTCTCTTATGTAGAGCTGCTAGGGTTTTTTCCTGATAAAAACGAGATGTCAAGTATGAGACTCCTAAACACATCCTTATGTATTTGTATGAGCTTGAGATAATTGGGTCAAAACCTAATCCATGAGGTCTCCTTTAAAAAAAACTCATTCTGATTTTTAGGTTATTATTAAATTCGAATTATAATATAATTAATCAAGTCTCACTTAATTAATTCAATAATTAAATTCAAAATAATAATAAAATATTTAAATTCATAATTTAAATAAAGTTCCGTTTAGATGTTCTTTGTGTGTGACCCTTTAGGTTATTATTACGTTGACAATAATTTTATTTTCTAATAATAAAATTATAAACAATGAGCGGCATCTAGTAATACATCATTGTTACCCAATTAACAATAATAATTGGTGATTCAATTAAACCTTTCGTGAATAATGTGACATGTAATATAATCCCTTTAACCTTATATTATAGATCAAACTCGAGGCATGTATTGTGTCATCCTATTCAACATTTAATCTTGGTTTCCTTGATCAATGAGTAAACTATTAAACAAATCAATATTTGAGCACGATCATGCATTTCATAGTCTCACTCAATCAAGAGGCCAATAATATCACTCCTAAAATAGGAGGGTTAAATCTTATATCTATCGTTCATATTTCTCATACGATTCATAGCATACCCAATGTCCACCTTTATCATTACCCGGTTAAAGGTAACTTTGAGTGTAATCAAAGTATATTAATTCTCGTATAGAAATATAATGATTTCAAGTCGGAGGATCATTACATCATTATCACAGTAAGAATTACTTATGACACTTATTAACATGTAGAATCTCATGGCGGGTCTTTCCAGTGTTATGCATTGAGACATGCACTTATGTTCTTGACCTTAGTATCACCATACCTATGACCAATGAGATGTGGTCATCTATCAACAAACATACTAGTCTTATTGCATTATTATTGTCCTTAAATAATAATACTCGACTAGGGAATTTTAGGAATAAAATACTAATAATATATTCTCATTTTTAAGTCACATACTTAAAGGTATATAATGCATATTAATATTCCAAGGACATTTATTATGCTTTCAATTTACAACGCAGTAAATAAAGACATAATAAATATTAATTAAATAATCAAATAAAACATAATCCTCAATTATTTTCAATAAAACATAAAAGTATTGTCTCTAAGACACCAATACTAACAAGTATTGGTGTCTTACAGTTGATACATACTGATATATGTGGTCCATTCCCTACGGCTTCTTGGAATGGCCAACATTATTTTATCACTTTTATAGACGACTATTCTCAATATAGGTACTTATACTTAATTCATGAAAAATCACAATCTCTGGACGTTTTTAAGGTCTTCAAAGATGAAGTTGAAAAACAGCTTGGTGAGACAATTAAAGCTGTAAAATCTAATCGTAGTGGTATATACTATGGTCAGTACGACGGATCTGGTGAACAATGTCCTAGGCCTTTTGATAAATTTCTAGAGGAATACAGAATCGTCCTACAATGCACAATGACTGGCTAACCTCGCATGAATGGTGTTGCTGAGAGACGAAACAGAACGCTTAAGGACATGGTAAGAAGTATGATTATTTAATCTTCTTTGCCAGAATCGCTCTGGGGAGATGCACTTAAAACCGCATCCTACCTACTAAATAGAGAACCTAGCAAAGCAGTAGACAAAACCTTTTATGAACTATGGACTGGGAAGAAACTCGGTATTAAGCATTTACATATTTGGGGTTGTCCAGATGAAGCAAGGCCTTATAGGCCACATGAAAATAAACTGGACTCAAGAACTATTAGTTGCTACTTTGTTGGGTACCCTGAAAGAACAAAGGGTTTCAAGTTTTATAATCCTTTGACAAAGTCCTTTTTCGAAATGGGAAACGCTAAATTTCTTGTGAATGTTGTGTTTGAGGGGAGAGATAAAATGAAGGTGTTAGGAATATATTCATTTGATGATGTACAAAATACTAGAACAGGGTCTAGATTAGTTTATCTGTAATAAGTCTTTCTAGTCTATGAAATGTATAATCAGAGTCTAGATAGTCAACATTCATGTTACTTGTACTTAGAAGAATTTCTGTAGAAAGTGAAACCAGAGTCTGCATGAAGATCAGAGTCTGGAAGGTGATCAGAGTCTATAGACTATCAGAGTCTATGATCTATCAGAGTCTACATACGATCAGAGTCTGAAGATCATCAGAGTCTAAAGGTATTCAGAGTCTATACAGTTAAAGTTAAATTTGGAAGAAGATCACAGGAATGGAAAGTCTTTGAAGATCAAGATAAATATATTGCAGATATGCTATGGGAAAGAAAAAGAATTCTAGAAGGAAACTGTCAACTAATAATTAGGAATTATATTCCTATTATAATTTTTATCTTTCTGTTATTAGTTGATAGGCAGCTCTCTATATAAACTCTATGTAACCTAATTGTAAATGTGTGGAAAAAAGTCGAAGTATAATTTGTCTGAGTGGTATTTTTGTGAGAGCATAGAGATAGAGAGAGTTGTTGTGAATAACACAGAGAAGCTGCTAGGGTTTTTGTACACCCTAGGAGAGTTTTGTATTCAATCATCAATAATACAAACAATACTTATTCATATCTTTGTGTTTGATCTTTGTTCTTAATTCATATCGAGTTAGTTTTAAATCAGGTATAAAAGTAACACAAGTATTCAACCCCCCCTTCTACCTGTGCAATTGAGAAAACAATTGGTATCAGAGCCTAACATTTAAAATTGATCAAAGATGTCTGGAAACAAAGATGGCAATTCTAAGATTCCTATGCTTAAGAGAAACGAGTTCACCCACTGGAAGGTTAAGATGCTGCACCATCTGGAAGCAACAGACCCTGACTATCTTGA
>QRFB01002067.1:36083-52924 GCA_008931105.1 Oenanthe javanica | reverse complement strand
TTATTCAACCCCCCCCCCCCCCCTCACTCACTCGAAAGCCCAGTTCGTCCCTTTTTCGGGCCTTGTGTCCGGTCAAATTTCAATTACTAGGTGGGGATCGGCCTGCCATAATACAATATCTATATTTAATAAATGAGAATATTGGGGTGTAGGAGGGACAATTAGAGCTCCCATACCATGTTAAGGAACCAGTTCTAAAATCTCAAGGTGATAATAGAAAGGGCTTAATTGGATCATATTATTCAACAGTGATCGTGAGTTAGCTTGGGATGTCAAGCCCCTGAAGTAATTTAAAAATCTAGTTTTCGGTAAATTGTGTTTTGTGCCGATAGTGGAGTCATCCCCAGTTTAACATTATTTCTCGAATTATAGAGATGCGACTTAAACCTTGGCATCTTTACATTTATCATTTCAGGAGGGAAACAAATCATTGTGCCGACTTCCTTGCTCATTTGGACATTCATCGCATACAGAATGATTATGGATTATCTTTCACCAACTTTACTGCAAGACATGAATGGTCGTTTCTGCGACCATGCTGTTTTCTCCTAATATTTCTGTTAGAATATTAGGATTTCCTTAGGGGGTTTTCGCTTCCAATGCACTAAAAAAATTTGCCAAGCTTTCATTTCCTTAATATTGACATAGATATAAAAATGGATGTTCGGGATATGAGTGCATTCCAATCAGGTTCCTTTGCTGCTGTCATTGATAAAGGTACCTCCACCTTTCAGATAGTGTGTAGAAATACCTGCACACTATTTCTTTTGTAATTTTTGTTTTGAATATGCACAAAAGACTTTCTCTAGAGATAATAGAATAACCTAAAAAAGTCAAAAAGGACAAATATATATAGTAACGGAGGCAGTACTATACTTGCAAACCAGTTGTTGATCTTTTTGGTTTGTTTTTTAGGAACTTTGGACTCTCTTCTGGTGAGTGCTTTTCGAGTTTGAACTTAGATTGTTCTTGATTGAATATGTCTGCTACTATTATGGTGAAACTTCTTTTACAGTGCGGGCATAATTCACGAGAAAATGCTGCAAAGATGCTGGAGGAGGTTGCTAGGTATACATATACAACTTATTATTTTCACATTTGTATCTCATTCCATTAAGTTACTTTTCCCTCTTGATTTATTCACATATTGAAGCAGTTGATAACAAACTATAGGGTCCTCAAGGCCAATGGAGTGTACATTCTGGTAATTGTAATTTGTTTACATTTGCTAAATTTGACTCTAGTTAGTTAACTCAGCAGATGAGAGAAATGTATGCTCTGAACTTAATGCACCTAACAGGTCTCCTTGTTGTGCAGATTACGTATGGAGCACCAACTTATAGATTACAATTGCTGAGAGAGGCACACTCTTGGTCTATAAAACTTCATGTGATAGGTTTGCTCACAATTGCCTTTGTAAATTTAATTCTTCTAGATCCTTAAGCATGATTAAGCTAGTGTTCGTCATGAAACAGAATACCAGGTCTATCTGTTATGACAGTAAAAAAGGCTTTAATGTGCCTCCATGATCCAATTTTGAGAGAAAGGGAGATAAACTAAGCTCGATTTTGTTCTTCTCTTCCCTTCATCTTTTTATATGTGTTTTACTTATGGTTTTGTTATAGATACATGAAATAGTATAGAAAGTGCATATTATTTTTTAATACCTCAATTTATTATATTACTGCAAAACAAAATAAACAAATATATTATATTCTCTTACGATATTTCGAGTTGGATGAAAAGAGCGACCCTAAGTAAAGAAAGGTGCACTAAATAAAAAAGTAATATTGGATGAATTTTTATCATAAATGATTAAATGTCTGTAAAAAAATTGGACCCATAATATATTCTTGATGGAAACTGAGATGCCTAAATAATGATTTGCTGATCACCTGATTCTTTGCATTTTTTATCCTCGGTCTTTACTGTAAGGATGAGTGACTGAGTAAATATCCAATATCCAGCCAAAGAAACTCAAAATTTAACACTTTATTATAAAAATTAACAGTTAATGATAATAGCTTTCAGTTATCAGTTTGGATGTATAGTGGTCAGTTTCTAGAAGGCTGCCATAAAATGTTTAAGGATTGGTTCAAAAATCTTTAATTTGTTTTGAGTTCAAGTTATTTTAATTAATCTGTTAGTATTGCGTTTTGTGGCTACATGAAGGGAAAGCTTTTCTAGAAGCAAGCTCCCAGCATCAGACACATGAACTAACCTCTCCTGTTCCGCTGAATGATGACACGGGGTTGACCCTGGGAAAAAATCCTGATGTCCATTATATTTATGTCTGTATCAAGGTTAGTTTATCACTCATTTGTCAAGGAAGTTAAAATTAACTTCTTCGCCAACTTTAGTGCAATGATGTGCTCAACATACCATTTATAATATTTAGTGGAATTTCAGGATGATTCTAGAGTTCGACTTTGAAGCAAGATTCCGAAGTCTCAACTTCATGATTAGCCTATCTAGAGAGGAACAAATATTTTGCAAATTTACCAATCACAAGTCTATTCAGCTTTGGTTGAACCATGATAACTTTGTCATTGTTGTAACAATCACAGTTGTCAATTATTTATTGGATGGTCTTTATCTTTAATTTGGAAGGTCACCTGTAAAACTGACGATATCTTGATCAACCTCATCTCCTTCGTCTTCACCTTTTACCAACAACTCTCGTGATGTAACTCAATTCTACTTTTCAACTATTTTGTAGCAATAAGCAAGGATCTCCATTTCTCTCATTTACCTCAACGATATTTACTTTATTTTTTTTAACTTACAATGTAGAACGAAGTTCCCATCCAAATTTAGTTGTGCCTTGACTAATCTATCCTGGTTTTATATTTTTAAGTAAAGTTATTTGGTTTTGCATCCCACGATTTGGTCCAACTTCACTTTATTATTCATACGTCAGACTTGATGTAATTGTGCTATGCATCCTTTTATTATTTTTGACGGTATTAGAGCAAGTAAAGTACAATACTATTGGGCGTGCTATTTCTATAATATAAACATTAATTACAGAACATAAGAGCAAGTTAGTGGTGGTGTTAATATAAACATCAATTATAGAACATAAGAGCAAGTTCAACGGTGGTGTTAAAAGTGATGTTATATCTATAATATAGCACTCACAAAAAAATCCTCACTCCAATGAGATGCTAAATATGGATACAAAATATCAAAATGCTATACTTGGTGTTAAATATAGAACCATGTATTGATGTTGTTATAATTGTCATATAAACATTGAAGTGGGAAATTGAAAAGAATAAAGCAATGTTATTATTTTATATATTATATTTTGCTATGATATGATGGAAAAAGTTGTATTAAATATAGATCTATGTAGTGCTATTTTAAATCTATGCATTAGACTACAAGTTCTATTTTAGCATCAAAAATCACTTTTTGATTTCATATTTTAGCAATAACTATATGTATAATAGCACCCACATTAGACTTGCTCTAACACGTTAAAATAGAAAAATGTTATACATATTTCTATATTTAGAACCAAGTATAAATGTAGTTATAATTGCCACATAGGCATGCAAGTGGAAAATTATAGGGAAATGAATATAAAACCATTTATTTTAGCAAATTCAATGTTATATTTTACATTATTGGTTGAAAAGTTACTTAATTTTACATTTATTAATTCTATTTTGAAACCATGTATTGGAGCATGAAACCAGTTTTAGCATTAAAATGTATTTTTTTGATTTCATATTAGAGCAATAGCTACATCTATTTTAAGTTTTAACATTAGTATTGAACTTGCTCTATGAATCTGTTTGACCTGACAAAATTTTTTAAGGGTAAAATAGAAATTACTCGTGTAATAATACAATTTTTTAAAAAATATCTTCATCCTAATTCATAACATATGACCAGATTTTGACAAATTTCTTAAAGGTAAAACATATATTATTATTGTAATAATAAAATTTCGACAAATTTCTTAAGTATAAAAGATATATTATTAGTGTAATAATACAATTTATTAAAAAATATCTTCATCTCCATCCCTAATTTAGATAAAAATATATTGTCTCTCTAAAAAACATATATTAACTCTAATAAAAATCAACTATCTCTAAAAAATATATATCAACTCTAATTACATGGTGACCGTTAAGCATGGAAAATAGTGAAGACACTGTGACACATCAACTTCATCATCATAACAAAACCTAATATCTATATATCTATAAGTGAGAGTAGAGCTAGACAAAAAGATTGAGTTAAAAAAGATTACATGAATCGACATGGTAATGAGTTCAGATAAAACATTAAAGCTCCTTTAGAAAAAACTAAGTATGGTCTTAATATGGTGTACAAGTTTTTAAATTCAATCAAAAATCAAAAAATTTGGCCCGGGACTAGGCTAGTCTAGATTTAATAAAGTCTGGTCCAAAACCTAGATAAAAGCCTGATAAACTAGACTGAAGCCCGTATGTACTACAAGTTTTAATATAACAATATTTTGTCACATTAGTAATTGAGTAATGATAAGTAACCAAACAAATCTTCTAAATTTCCCCCCCAAAATAATGTGGTATGATTATGAGTTTTAATTAATCAAAAGAAAGCTAGTTATTCTGATGATGCCAAAATTCAAGAGATTTTAACTAACCTACATCGTCTTCATGTAGCTTCTTATTCTTACCAGGATGAGTTGTTAAAAAAAAGAACATGATAGTAATTGGGCATAATGAGGAGTTGAAGACAAAAATTATATTATGGCATCATTCAGCACTTGAAGGGGGAATTTTGGAAGAGATTTAATATTGAAGAGAGTCGAATAATTGTTCTATTGGAAATGTATGACCGAGGATGTGAAATAGTCAAACTTGTCAGATGAATATAAGTGATTTGTCTGCAATATCCTGAATTATTACAACCATTACCCATTGCAGATGAGGTATGAACTGGCATCTCAATGGATTTTATAACAGGTTTACCAAAATTTAAGGGTAAAAGTGTTATATTTATGGTAGTCGATAGATTGAGCAAATATGCTCATTACATGTCACTATATCATCCATTTATTAACGTGGAAGTGGCTCAATCTTATATAAATCACGTATTCAAACTACATGGGTGGCCAAAGTCAATAATAAGTGATAGAGATAACATTTTTCTGAGTACCTTTTGGCAGAATTTGTTCTCTATACATGGTACATATTTTTTTTGTTATCTTCATCATATCATCCCGCTACAGATGGATAAATGGAAGTAGTAAATAGATGCTTGGAAGGTTATACGAGGTGTATGTGCAGTCACAATGAAAAGGAATGGTGTGAATGATTGTCTTTATCCAAGCGGTAGTACAATACTCATTTCTATATTTCTACTCAGATTACTCCATATGAAATTGTAGTGGTAGACATGAGTTTACTAAGATGGGAAAAATTTATTTCTGATCTCAAAATGCAATTTCTTAAAGCTCAGACATGAATGAAAATTCAAGTTGATAAACATAGGTATGAAAGGGTTTTTCAGGTGAATGATTGGGTTTGGCTAAAACTAAAGCCTTATAAGCAACAATCACTTCACTTTAGGGGCAATAGCAAACTTTCCTCAGAGTATTATGGTCATTTTCAGATTATTGATTGTATTGGGAAAGATGTGTATAAACTAAGATTGCCGAGTTTTGTTATTATTCATGATGTTTGTCATGTATCTCAACTTAAAGCTTTTCATAGTCCTTTACCTTTTACTGTTACTTTGCCTAGCTCAATGCAAAATTCAAAAGCAGCCAAGACTCCTCAAACTATTGTTGATTGAAGGATTATGAAAGTTCATAATAAGGCTTAAGTCCAGTTTTTAGTGCAATGGGAAGGATTTCCAGCCTATGACTGCACTTTCAAGTTTTCAACTAAACATCTGCATGTGTCATATCTTTTAGGAAATCATTTTCGATCATCTTGGGAAGATTTACTCCCTTGTTTGGCTTTGGCTACCCTATATATGTTGATGATATTCTGAGTGAAGTTATTTTCTTTATTTGGAAAGTCTGAATCATAAAAGTCTACTTATTATTATAATAAAATTTTAGCAAGCTGCAAGTATCACAATATCAAAAAATAAAAAAGAAATTTGTTATTGTTCCTTGCTCATATGATGCTGACTAAATGAAAATATATTAAACATATTATTCTCCTCTTGGATTCTGTTGTTTTCTGTTTTGCGTTGTAGAACAATTTTTTTTCCTTTGGAACAAGGTCATAAAAGGTATGTTGCATTAGGTGTATATGGAATATGAGCTAATAATCTAATATATGTTGCTGAATTTGTTGGTTCTAGACAAACCTACCTTATTCATGTAATAAATAGTTTGTTCTGTTGATGTAAAACATTTATAGATTCACTTGTATAGGAATTCATCATGTTGTAACTCTCATGGAATTGAAGCCCTAAAATAAAATTATGATAAAAGTTCAAGGAATTTAATCATGCATGAAATAAGACCATGAGGAATAAGGATTGCAAATACGAAGAATTACTCTAAGGCCATGCTAGAAATAAGGTCATGTTAGCAATTAATTAATTTTAATTTCCAAATTATNTTAGCAAGCTGCAAGTATCACAATATCAAAAAATAAAAAAGAAATTTGTTATTGTTCCTTGCTCATATGATGCTGACTAAATGAAAATATATTAAACATATTATTCTCCTCTTGGATTCTGTTGTTTTCTGTTTTGCGTTGTAGAACAATTTTTTTTCCTTTGGAACAAGGTCATAAAAGGTATGTTGCATTAGGTGTATATGGAATATGAGCTAATAATCTAATATATGTTGCTGAATTTGTTGGTTCTAGACAAACCTACCTTATTCATGTAATAAATAGTTTGTTCTGTTGATGTAAAACATTTATAGATTCACTTGTATAGGAATTCATCATGTTGTAACTCTCATGGAATTGAAGCCCTAAAATAAAATTATGATAAAAGTTCAAGGAATTTAATCATGCATGAAATAAGACCATGAGGAATAAGGATTGCAAATACGAAGAATGACTCTAAGGCCATGCTAGAAATAAGGTCATGTTAGCAATTAATTAATTTTAATTTTCAAATTACTATTATACCCTTATATATAAATTATTAGCATACTATTATATTGTTGTACATATTTAATTAACTTAATTAATTTGTAACATCATATTTTTAGAAAATGATTTTATTTAATATGCTATTATTATTACACTTTTATATACATTTTTCTAATTAATTTTCCATTTTGAAAAAATAGATATCTCAGAATATTTAGAATATGTCGTCAACAAAACTATATATAATTATTTTGACTCAAAACGACGCACACATATGAAAATTTCTTACTAACACAAATTATTTAAAAATTAGAATAATCACCAAATATACATTTTCAATTTATGAAACTATATTTGATGAATTTTTGAAAAATAATATTTTTAAATATAATATTAAATATAACTCAAAATTTAGAATTTTACGGTGTGCGGGTATAAGAGCTGGTTTGAATAATAACCAAAATGATCATTTCAGTTCGATTCTATTAACTGAATTAATATCGATTAATCGAGAAAAGTAGTGGAGTAATGTTTAGAGTATTATTTATTTTCCCGCGCTAAAATCTACTACTTTTGACCTCCATCCCCTTTAACTTACCTTGCCTCCATTTTGAAGGGCAACGAAAACTAGGGTTCCGTTGTGCTGCCGCATCATCAACTGAGGGATGGAAATTCAAAATGAAATAGGTGAGCTACTCAGTAATACTCTCAGTCCCGACGGCGCCGTCGTCCACGCCGCCGCCGATTCCCTCCACCGCCTCTCTCACCACCCTGCTTTCTCCTCTGCTCTCCTCTCCATCGCCGCCGCCGGTAACTTCCTCTTATGCTTCACACACACACACAGTATTCGTAAATGAAATGAAATTTATATTACAGCTCATAATTAATCAACTGCTTTAGTATTTAATTATTTTCAAAATATGGATTCATCTCGAATTAATTAATCTACTAGAGCCTCGATAAATTAATAATCGATAGATTCATACTCATGATATATTAATATTTTTAATGTTTTTTCTGGTCCGCTAAATTAATAAATATATATACATGTTTTACGACTAACTACATATACATAATTAACCTTATAATTTGAAAAAAGTAAATTAGTTTATCGTTTTTTTAATGAGTTTTGATTTTACTTAGGAGGTGATGACAAAGGTCAAGCAATTGCAGCTGCTACATATCTTAAGAATTACATTAGGAAAAATATCGATGCATCCAAAATCAGCAAAGATTTTCGAGACGCATTTATGCGTGCTTTGTTTCAAGTAGAACCTGCTGTTCTGAAAGTTTTAGTTGAAGGGGTATGCATATTTGTGAATTGTGATTTTGATTGGGTGTGATTACTCAGGTATTTCTGTTTTTTATGTGTGTTATTCATGCTGGATGCAGTTTCGGGTGATTGTTGGTGCCGAGTTTGTCGAGGAGAATTCATGGCCCGAATTTATCCCTGAATTGCAAATAGTTATTCGAAATAGTGATCTGATTATTGAATGTGGGAATACTGATTGGAAAACCATTAATGCTCTAACAGTTCTTCACTCTCTCATCAGACCATTTCAGGTACTTTTCACATGCAAAAGAACTATTCAGATCTTAAGTTCTTTACTAAGCTATTATCTACATCAAGTTTGCACGAAATAGATATTAAGAACTTCCTTTAAGGTAAAAAAGCTAGATATCATGTATTGTATAAAATATCGAAAGATGTAGGAAGCAATTATATTCACTTTTTTTAGGAGTGACTAAATTATTTATTTGTTTCTGGCTTCATGTTCGTTTATTGATATTTGATACCCATTCTGTGATTAACAGGAATTAATCTTCTTAATTAGCTAGGCTTTTTTGTACTTTCTTATTCCCAGACACATCACTAGACATGGCTCTACCCAAAGTCCCAAAGTTAAGAACTTAGGTACTAGTAAGATAGTATATCGCATTTTGTGGGTTAAATTGCTTTTACAACCACCCTTTCTTGGCAGTACTTTCTGAATCCAAAAGTTGCAAGGGAGCCAGTTCCACCGCAGCTAGAGCTTATTGCAGAAAAAATTCTTGTACCTTTATTACCCATGTTTCATCACTTTGTAGAAAAGGTGACGACTTCATCCTACTTGATGTTCTTATGCTATCTCTCTTATGAAAGTTTCCCTGATTCACCCTGATTTTATTCATCTCGAAGGAATGTGTTAACGAGGTTTGTGTTGTCAATCTCAGACTTTAAGCAGCCAGTACGGAACAGTGATGGAAACTGAGAAGATCCTTCTAATCATAAGCAAGTGCATGTATTTTGCTGTAAGTTATAGTTTATTGTTCCTGATTATTTTCACAACAAACTTCTAATGATCCATGACCCAGAAAAGAAAAATGAAATTCGAAATAGGTCAGACAACTGCTTTAGCAACTGAGCACTAACTTATAAAGTATAAACTTAAAGCTAATGAGGCAGCAAAAGAATAAAAATCCCTTGTGGTAGGTCAGGTTACTGTCTTACCGACTTTGCTGAGTTTGCTCATACTGCCTCAGTTTTTGTTGAAATGGTTTGACAGATTTTCATGCTTGTAAGTTTCTGTTATAACAATATGTGGTGCAAAGCTCACTAAATTTAGTTGAAAGTCTAGTACTGTTTCTCTTGGTCTGGGTACTAGAAAACTCTGGTTTAATATCTGATATATTTTATGTGCATCAACGAGAGGCATCTCAAAAAAAGTTGGAAATGTTTATATGATGTGTAACATTTTACTTCAAGCCAAAGAAATTGTTCACCCTAAAAAAAAGATAAAGCACAAAATTTGTTCAAAGTTGATTTATAGCCCTGTAACTTTTTTCTCCATTATTCCCTTACCAATTTTTTTTTTTAATTACATGCTATCACATCATGTTAATAGGCTACTATGAGAAACTATAATACTTATGTTGTATTATATACTTGCCCATTCTTCTCTCTTTTCTAGTATTATATACTTGGAATGTTAACTGCAGCCAGTTTTGTAGGTGAGATCACATATGCCATCTACTCTGGAATCTCTGCTTCCTTCACTTTGTAAGGACCTTTTTGTGATTTTAAATTCATTGAGATTTGATGGCGAGGAAATTCTGGAAGATGGATATTTGCTGAGGCTGAAGACAGGGAAGAGAAGTCTGCTTATTTTCTGTGCATTAGTCACGCGGCATAGGAAGTTTTCTGATAAGTAATGCAACCAAACAGAAAATTTGACTATCCGCCCTATCTATTTGTGTAAAAACAGCAAAGTATTTTGTGCAGTTGCTATTAATGTTAGATTTCTTCAATCACAGGCTGATGCCAGACATTATAAAGTGTGTTTCAAATATAGTCAAGCATAGCGTAAACATCAGTGTAAGTCTTTATGCTTGCCCGCTTACTCTTATTACCTAATATATATCTTAGTTACAAAATTTCATATACCACAGGCAACATGCAATCACTACATATTTCCAATGCACCTTCACTTCTATATCCCTAATTATCTTTTGACTGTTGTGGTGCTTTGCAATCATTCTAAGTATATTTGTGATTATGTGTTCTTTTTGTTGTCAGTTGCATGCAGATTTAGCCTTTTTGTTATTGCTCTTTCAGATCATTCATAAAGTTTCATAAATTTGTAAATCTATCTGTGCAGAAACTGGACCCTCTCTCGGAAAGGATTCTTTCATTAGCATTTGATGTTATCTCACGTGTTCTAGAAACGGGGCCAGTAAGCTCAATTGATTCATGTTGGCTCTTGAATTTCTCCTAATGAGCACTTTATCTAGAACAACTCTTCTCTATTTGATTTTTAGTTCACTATCATTTCAAATGAAATAGGGTTGGAGGCTGGTTTCACCCCACTTCTCATCTTTGTTGAACTCAGCAATCTTCCCAGCAATGGTGTTGAATGAGAAGGTATAACCTTTTGATGTTCCTGATTCAGATGAGATATTTCCTTAATCAATAAATGATATTAGTACTTCGGTTCCTAGCATGAATATCAGCTTTAGTTAGATAGAAAGGTGTCATTCATAAGTTAGTGGTTTGGATTGTACTAAACTGAAGTCGTCTCTATCTGTAAACGTTTGCATCAAGAGCTCCTCCCTATTCAAACTTCATAATAATCTCACACTTCTCAAATGTTGGATGTGATAATTTACTTCAATGTTCACAAGTAGGATATTGCAGAATGGGAAGAAGATCCTGATGAGTTCATCCGGAAGAATCTTCCATCTGATGTGGTATCTACATGGACTATGCTCTTTAACATCACCTTACAACTTATATATATACATACAAATTTAAGTATTTATTTCAATGTTGCAGGGAGAGATTTCTGGATTTAGAGAGGACTTATTCTCACCAAGAAAAAGTGCCTTAAATTTGCTTGGTGTTATATCGATTTCAAAGGTTAGTATCACTAATAGTGATTTGTCCACCAATACTCCCTTTAAGTTCTTGGTGAATATAGATTTATGTCTGCAGGGACCTCCTGTCGCGGCTTCAATTTTGTCAAAGCGTAAAAAAGGTGAAAAAAATAGGCAAAAGAATCGCAGTTCCATGGGGGAGTTGTTAGTTATTCCCTTCTTGTCAAAGTTTCCCATTCCCACTGATATTACTACATCTGTAACAAAGACTGTGAACAAGTGAGTTCACGATATACTTTCTGAAATTAAGTTGTGCACTATCGTGACATCAATATTTTTTTATCCAGCTGTATTATTATTATTATTATTTTTTGTTAATTGTTTCAAGTGACTAAATTTTTTCCTGGCTAAGAAAAGGAGCATAAACTGTGTGTCTGAGATCACTTATTATAAGCGTAATTACTGTGAAGCACCATTAATTTATCAACCGTTTTGTAAAATCTCATTGTAAGATGTTGAGTCAAACTGGTCCTTTATATACATTTCGTAGTAATATCTTTTCCCCCAAAACAACAGTTTACTATCTCATTTCCTGTAATCAAGTTTTATGCTATGTGTACAGTTACTGTGGTGTTCTTATGGCATATGGAAGCCTTGTGGATGTAAGTGGACTTCGCTTTTCCAGTTTAGTAAATCTTTACTTTCGATTTTCAAATTGCCGAATCTTGATTTACTTTTTTATCTCATAATGCACACTCAGTTTCTAGGAGAGCAGAAGCCAGGATATGCAACAAATATTATTCGGAATAGAATTTTGCCATTGTATAAAGAATCTTCCTTTCATCCTTATTTGGTTGCCACTGCGAACTGGGTGCTTGCAGAAATTTGTTCTTGTGTTCCTGAAGTGAGTAGTTTCTTACTTGTATTAAACATACATGATCCAATTAAACCCTCCTTCTAACACGTTGAAGTTTTAGGAGGGCTGAGATTTATATTTCCCGAAAGTTGGGCTTCGGGTTGCTTGTGTAATGGTGTGTAATTTAGGTTCCTCTTGTGAGTTAAATTCTTGCTTTTTCAGGACATGAGTGCGGACGTCTATTCTTCACTGCTTAAAGCATTGACATCGCCAGATATGGGGGATATTTCATGTTATCCTGTGCGAGTGTCTGCTGCTGGCGCCATAGCTGAACTTGTTGAGGTATGTGGTGGTGTATGTGGTGTGTCCTGAATATTATTCAATTGCATGTGTAAAATTTTAATTTCTTTATCGTTTATCATTGCTCGTTACCTTTATTATCGTCAGAATGAGTACCTGCCACCTGAGTGGTTACCTGTCCTTCAAGTCATCGTTGGTAGGATTGGCGATGAAGATGAAGAAAGCTCTATTTTGTTTCAACTTCTTTCTACTTTGGTGGAGGCTGGAAGTGAGAGTGTAGCGCTTCATATCCCACATATTGTTTCATTGGTGGTTGGAGCAGTCCTGAAGTATATGGCTACTAATCCAGGGCCGTGGTCTCAAGTACGTGCTATACCCTCCTATGGAATTCTTTCTATTTTAAATCTGAAATTTGTTTTAGATCTTTCCGGAGGAATATGAGCGGACAAGCTGTCACTTGCAGAAGTTCACAATGACATGCCAACATCGAAGTATTATTTTGGTTTACACTAGATTGTTTCATTATTATGTAGAGTAACTGTTACATCATACCCTCTCCATTTGCTTGTAAATTTATTTTATAATGACATGAAAATTAAAAAACTTGACAGATAAAGTGATGATACTGATATACATTTATGTTGAAAATCCTTAAACAGACGGTGGAACAGGGCTTTGCGGCATTGGCAGTGATGGCTCAGTGTTGGGAGGCCTCTGTACCTGAGGAGCAGAGTGAAACAAGTAACATGTGGGGATCAGGTCAGGCTACAATTGCTACAGCTTTCTCAGACCTTTTGCAGCAAGCTTGGCTAAGACCTGTGCAACAAGTGGTTAGTTTTGAACATCTTTTATATGATATGTTGTTGGTTTTGATTTTGAGTATGATACATTTGTGAAGAAATGAAGTGACTTGAACAGAATACACATGTACTGCTTCATTTCTACCATTGGTCCATATTTATTTGTACGATCTTGAATTAATTTTTTTAATACTAATCAGATAGATGTTTTATTTTGGTTTAATGCTATAATGCCACACTTAATATATGATCAGATAATTGGTTTTTTCAATCTGAAAGATTATGAGGCATTGGAGAGCTAAGCTGGAACCTCAGTACTCAATAACCATTACTAATGAAGACCGACTTTTAGGAAACTCTAATGCCTAGAGGAAATCTGCTCATGAAGTCCTGAGGTTAATGCATATCAAGGGATATTGTATATGCGATAAATAGAAAATTTACTGATTGAACAGTATTTGACTAGATATTAATTTTACAAGATCTATGAGTACAGTATATAGAAAACGCAGTATGTAGCTAGCACTCACCTGACACCAGCATTCTTGTGGCTAGCTAGTAATTATTTTTCCTTCTCTAATATCTGATTCTACTTTATACTAGGGAAATTAAATTGCAAGTGCCTTTTATTTCTTGATCATATACTCATTTAAACACTGTTTATGCACTGCAGGAATGTGATATTGATCAATTGTCTCCCCCATCTTCCTGCATTGACGATATATCAGCATTGCTCAGTTTCATTGTGCGAGATGTCGATGACTGTGAACTAGCTATGAAGCTAAAAGTTCCAGAGTTGATTCTAGTCTGGGCTTCTCTAATTGCTGACTGGCATGCATGGGAGGAAATGGAGGACTTGTCAATTTTCACTTGCATCAAGGAAGTTGTTGATCTAAATAGAAAATTTGCTCTTAAAAATTTCATTGTGGGGGATATACCATCTCCCCCAGCTCCACCCGTGCCACGACCTTCTGTCATTGAAGGAATAAGTACCTTTATCAGTGAGGCCTTTTCACAATATCCATCAGCAATATGCAGAGCTTCCACATGTGTTCATGCACTATTGCATGTTCCGACATACTCATATGAATCAGAAGGCGTCAAGCAGTCACTCGTCAGGAATTTCAGTCATGCTGCATTTTCTCATTTCAGAGAAATCCGAAGCAAGCCTTGTTCTTTGTGGCCACCACTGCTTCTTGTCGTATCATCATGTTATTTGTGCTATCCTGATATTGTAGAGGATATACTGGAAAAGAATGAACATGATGGCTTCACAGTCTGGGCATCTGCTCTCGCATTTGTCTCAAGTAGCAAGTTTGAACCTGGTCTATCAACAGAGTCTGAGATTAAGTTGACTGGTTGGTATTCTAACACGTGTGAAATTTGTAACTGTGTTATGCTTTCAACAGAGTATAAGCTATGAACTAATTAATATTTCTAGGTGGTCCTAAATTAATCAGTTCAGGTTAGGATCTAATTGAGCTATTATACCCACATCCTGTCGTCTATATTAGTTTCTCAGACATGAAGTGTGCTTCTTCATATGCAGTGGACATGATCCATTTAAGGGAAATCTTAAGGGGTTATGACTGCTTAGTCCTATGGTTATATTTAGGTTACGAAGTTCCTCTGCCGGTTTAAAATTTACTGTTACAATTTATATATGTATAGGACTGAATATAGAGAATTAAGGGAGGTAGATAATGGACACAAGAAATGCAGTGAACTGTGTGTATTTCTTATACTACTACTACTGCTGCCTTTTTATATTTTCTGTGTTATTACAAGAAGGAACAATAAGCCTCTTTATATAGATAAACTTAGCTCCCTCCCAAAACTTGCTACAGTAGTTACTTGGTGGCTACTCTTGCTACAGTAGATATGATGTTATTGCAGTGACATCATCTCCCTTGTGTCATAACTTGCTGATATTTAACATTTACTACCATCTCTATCCTGCTCTGCTCTATCCAGAGGTCATTATATGGTTAGATCAGAGCTCCTACAAAATGATCCATAGTTAGAATAAACAAGGACATAACATATTTTTTTGTGAATGACTTTCAGTGCTAGCCTTGGCAAAACTAGTTGAACAGCTGTTGAGCGTCAGATACCAGGGTGATGGTCTGCTAAGGGATTGCTTTGTTGCGCTAATAGAGGCGTCTCTAAGATTAAAAGTGGTTCAGGAAGAAGACGAGGAAGAAGATGAAAATGTTGAGACTGAAGATGAAGATGATGAAGATGATTCAGAAGATGACTGTGATGAGGTTCAGCTGTTCAGTCACCTAAATTTTGTTTTCTGCACATTTTCGTTTTTATGAGAATGATCAATCTCCTGGGTTAATAGCCACTTACTCTTTCTCTCCACCCTCATGCTTCTCATTCCAATCATCGTATCCTGAGAACTTCAATATGTGTATGATTGTGTATGTCAGCCTTGTCAACCAAACGATTAGAGAGAACCTCAAAATGTTTCAAAAATTTAATGTTACTTGTCCCGGTAACAAACTGGCATTGTTTTCATTAAAGATTAGGCGTCAGTCTTCACTGTTTCTCATTTATTATTGTCTTAGGAATCTGAGGAGGATGAACGTGAAGAGACTGAAGAGGAATTCCTTGAAAGGTGTGCCAAAGCTGCTGCTGAGTTGGAAGATGGAACTATCTTGGAGGAAGGGGATGTAGAAGATCATGAGCTAGAGATTGAATTAGGTAAATACACTTGGTACTATTCATGATGAAAATATCGCAATGATTATTATTATGAGAATTATTCTAGGTTGCTGGGCTCTGAATTTAATTATGCCTTTTTATTTTCTGAAGTTCTTTCAGGCGTAGGATTTACATAAGAAAATGAAATTATCCTTAGGAGTCACTTTATTTTCAAAAGTAGGACATATAATTGTATCACTTTCTTTGCAAACTAATCCGTGAACAAGGTGATCTGGATGACTATTAGAGTTAGCTGTATGCATTTAGGTTTTGACATTGCCAAAATTGCTCAGTTCACGAAAGTAGATATGCTTAATATTTTTCTATGCTTGCAGGATGATGCGTCTCATCACGTGTGAGTGGTGACTTAATCTAGAATATAACGCTAATCAAGCTAGTAATGTTTGTCTGATCTTTTCACATGATATTAGAGCAATACATATAAATTTAAACAAGAACGAGAAAGACACTATTCATGCAAATCCAAAGAAGTCATCATCCTATTAATTTTCTAATGAAATTGATATTACTTTTTTGTTTAATAGGTATTCTCAACGACATTGAACCAGAGACTATAATGAAGTCTCTGGTACAGAGACACCATCAAGTCCTAGCATCAGTCTCCCTGCCTCCAGAGCTCATAACAAGTTTCCTCACCACTTTTCCAGATTTTCGGTCATACCTACAGCAACCTCTGCAATAGAGTGTGCTCTTCTAAAATTACATAGCCGAGTTATATAATTAATTTGATGTGTG
>QRFB01002067.1:0-35583 GCA_008931105.1 Oenanthe javanica | reverse complement strand
ACTTTTATGGCTAATCATTTCGACAGGCATTATTGCGGAAAGTGTGGATTGACTTATGTTTATCAGAAAGCCGGTGGCGATTAATCCAGTTATTGTGTTTGGTTAAGTTTATTTACTGTTATCGATTCGAGAATTTTATTAGACAATGTGCTGTGTTTTCGATTATGTTTTGTTAGGACTGTGTTTGAAATAATTTTGTTGTGGCCTAGAATTGTTATTATTATGTTTGAAGCGTAATTGCATACAATGCTTGGCAATTTAGTGTTTTTGGATTTATTAATGTCTGATTGAGGATTTGATTAGGCAATTTTGTGGAATTTGGATTATGTTTTCGTGTTATGGTAAATTTCGTATTATTTTATTCGGATGGATACAGAGGTTACTTGATTTTGAAGCCTAATGTAGTGTTTAAAATATTTTTGTTTTGGTTTAGATTTGTTATGGTAGATATAGAAATTAGTAGTTGCTTGTAAGTTGTAATTTATATTTATAAAGATCTGTAGCTTTTAGTTTGATGTGCTAGGACACTAAAGGATTTGCTTTCCTGATTTTTGTAACTGTAGGTACTTATACTTCATTACATTGTTCGAAGCCTAGTTATGTGTGTGATATAGGAGTAAGGTTTATACTGTAATTGAGGTGATGTTTGGAGTTGCAAATTATGATTATTTGACATAAGTAATTTATTTTGGGTTTAAGTGTTAGAGGGTAGCTGCTAGTTTTATGTGCTCGGAATGAAGGATTGTTTTGCCTGGTTTTTGAATGCTGTAGAGGCGTAGGTACATGTTGGAAGTGAAATTACTTTTGGCATTGTGCCTTTTTTGCTTTAAAAATATTTTCCAGCTTCAAAAATTAAATTTGAAATAATTTTATAGGTATATGGCACTATTTCAAAAGTAATTACACTTCCAACATGATAATCATGTATACACCTACAACATTCGAAATCAATTAAGTCTTAGTACATCAACCTCAGAAATACAAATCACTTGCAAACATATTTCGAAAGATTTTGTTGCATGTTTGATGTTTTAGCGTTTACATCTTCAATTTTTAATCTTTGGTTTTCTAGACTTTGGATTTTGGATCAGAGTAGCTTTATACTTAATGTTGGTAATTAAACATGCATTATTCAACAAAAGTATACCATAGTAAACACTAACAGTGTGATATATTTCTTGTCTTGTAAATATGAGATGTGAATGCTCTCATATCAATTAATTCTGTAGCTAGCCCAGTTTTGGCATTATTAGCTTCTAGTTAAAGGCTTATGAAAAGCACCTGCTCTTTGATGTTTTAGTATTTATCTTGGTCAGAGACAAGTTTTAGTTTAGACCAATTTCAAGTTTCAGTTCTTCAAGTTCTGTAAAGCACACTGATTTCGGTGGCATAAGTTTTGTATGTTGGTAGCGTGATGCAAGTTTAGATTTGGTTTGAGTTGTGTATAAAAGTTTTAGTTGTATGTTCCACTTTTTTTTAATGGTTTTATTCAGCAGTGTGTAATAAAAAAGGAACTGGGTATGCATATTTTTAACTTGGTCAAAATTTGTAATCTGTAGCATACTCTGCAGCAAGTCGTAGAATTGAATACAAAATGTTGTTTTATTTACTTATTTTTAACTTGTTTGCTTTTCCATATGCTGCCTTCGCTCTTCGCCCAACATTATACTTCAATACTAGAATATTTTAAATTTAAATTAAATTTCAGTTTTCCTATGAAATTAAAATTCAACTTTTCTGTAGCATCTTCTAGCGCGCAATTCGTTAAATCGTTATCAACAATATTTTATATTTTTTNATGTTGTTTTATTTACTTGTTTATTGTATTTAGAGTGTGTTGCTCGTACACAAACTTGTTTGCTTTTCCATATGCTGCCTTAGCTCTTCGCCCAACATTATACTTCAATACTAGAATATTTTAAATTTAACAATTTTTTCTTCTTCTTTCATGTTGTATTTAATAAGTTTTAGTTAAAATTACTTTAATAATTGATAATTGATAGCTCTACAAAATGTTTAATAAATGTCACACACAAAAACTAAGTATTTATTAGCATAAATAAAAATATATATTTTTAATATAAGTTCTATATTTTATATTTTATGCATATTGATGCTGATCTCGCGGGATGTTATCTAATAGTGGAATAAGAAATTATTTGGAAATAAAAAAATAACTATGTTAAAATAATTTAGTGTTCTCAAAATTTTATAATTACATCAAAACACAATTTGTATAATTATATGGTGAAGATATTTTTAACTCTTTGGTGGTCACATAGTGTTTATATTAAAATTAATTATATAATTAGAAGTTATATAATTATAAATCAAATATATATATATATATATATATATATATAATATTTGTTTTATGAATATATAATTGAGTTATATAGATCGCTTTTTTCCCGGAAGTTTTATTGATTTTTAAATACAGTAAGCAGTTAAGCAAATGTAAAATTGGTGAACCAAAGAAGACCGTTTGACAAATTTTAAAACATTTCGACAAACATGGAAAAATATTATGTCATAAATTTTTTAACAACCTTTGTATTTGTAGTCCGGATATTAAATTACTTTTGAATTATAATATGAAGTAAATGAGAAAGAATAGAAAAGGAGAAACAATTTTATTCTACCAAATATTCTAGGGGAGAAGAAAAAGCAATTATGTACATAAATTATTTTAGAAGAAAAGCCCCTTCTTAAAAATAAAATAATTAATTTAATTTATAATTTTCTCTCTCCCACAAATCACCTGACAAAAGCAAGATGCAACATATTTTTTTCAATAAAAAAATCACACCCTAATTACATAATTATTGAAAAGCTGTCAAATCAACTGAAACAATGACACAGCAATAATCCTACTACATAACAAAAAATGACCGACACGTGTCGGTAACAGCCCCAAATCATCGTAAAATCCCACATTACTTACCTGACCTACATAAATCTCTTTATTTACCGCAAGGAGAGCATAGTGTGGTGGCAGTGAGGTCTACGCGCCGGTACCTNAATCAACTGAAACAATGACACAGCAATAATCCTACTACATAACAAAAAATGACCGACACGTGTCGGTAACAGCCAAATCCCACATTACTTACCTGACCTACATAAATCTCTTTATTTACCGCAAGGAGAGCATAGTGTGGTGGCAGTGAGGTCTACGCGCCGTCAATCAGTACCGGAGATCGAGTCATCTCGCCAGAGCTCCGATTAGGCATGTAATTACTTATATATACACATGCATGTTCTATTTCAACTTCCTGTAATCCAATTAATGAAGAATTTGAAGCTAGGTTTTGTTTTAATCTTGTTTTTTAGTTTAACAAAATGAGAAATTTCGATTTTTGATGCTGTAAATTGGAATTGCTATCCTGTATCTATATTTGCTGCTAATTTTTACTGTGTCTACTGTTTGATTGCGTGATTGAACAATAAAGTGTACCTCGATCAATGAATATCTCGGATTTATAAAAAAATGTGATTCTCGATTTTGAAAATATCAATGTATCGAGGTTTTACTGTATAGTACATTTGCTTGATTTGATTTATGTTGGAAAGTTGGAGCAATTTTTATATATGTGTGTGTATACTGCGATGATGTATGTTATGTATGTTTATGTTGGTGTATTTTTGGCTGAGATTATTAGTTTATCGATTTTTTTATGTTGAGATGTATTTGTTTCACCGGGTGATATTTTGTTATTTCAGACTGCGTGAAGCGAATATGTCAAATGTTAAAGTTGAGGATGATGAGGAATTGACACTGGGTGACATGTACCCATGGCAAGCTGGGGTATGTATGCCTGTATTCTGTAGATTAATTTATTGTTTGCTTTTCTTTTTGTTGACTTGCTCAAGGTGAGTTGATTTATGTTGATGTCGTTAGTGTTTACTATAGTTTCGTAAAGAATTTTACTTAATTGTTCTGCTGTTTGCTATAAATATTTGTTGACTTGCTCAAGGTGAGTTGATTTATGTTGATGTTGTTAGTGTTTACTATAGTTTCGTAAAGAATTTTACTTAATTTTTCTGCTGTTTGCTATAAATAAACCATTTTGTTGATAATAGCGTGAGCACAACTTTTGATTCATTGAAACTGGTTACTTGAAAAAGTGAATTTAAATTTATGGCATGGTGGTTAAGCGTCCCTCAACCCTCTCTACAGCTTATCTTCTTCACCTAAAACAAAAGAAGCAGTTTCTCTTACAATTTTTTTCTAGATTCGTTCAACAAGCGTTCTCAACCATAGTTTCTGCATATGTTAACAACTCGGAGCTGAAAACTCTGTATGCTATTGGCCTGAAACAAGAATATTAACAGATGATAGTGGCATGATATGCTTGAGATGATGCAAGTGACATAATATTTTTTTTACCAATATATGATAAAATTATATTTACTATTGTTATTTAATTAATCCAGGAGTAGTTTTTTTGTGAAAAAATTCTATTTTTACCTAAACTTTTCTCAAGAGCTATCTCCATTATGACTATTATTATATTTTTAATTTCAATTACATGTCTTCATTGCCTGTTTATTGCCTATTTTTTGATAGACATTTATCAATAATCCCTTCTTAAAATTATAGGGTTCTCGCCGCCATTGATACGGTTTTTTATTTTTTATTTTTGCAGGACAATGTTGCTAGCTCATCAAGTAGTCGTGTAAGGTCATCATTTATAGAAATGGGGTTCCCACCATCTCTTGTTGACAAAGCAATTGAGGAAAATGGTAATATGCAGAAAACAACAGTAAAATAGTTATTGTGAAGCCAAAAAAAAAAGAAAAAGAAAAACGTTGGTGTGTTCACTAACACACTATTTGTGAAGTAGGATAGTTTTCCCTACTGTTTCACATACACCTGTGCTTGTAAACTAGGATAGTTTCCACTCGTTCTTTCAAACTCAAATGGTTTGTTGATTTTTTGAATACGTGAAATAAGAATGATTACTCTTAATCTAGGTGAAGACAATGAAGGAATGTTACTGGAGATTCTATGTCAGTACTCGGTAAGTATATGTTAATTCTTGTCTGTTTATTCTTTTACTTTTTAAAAAACTATATATATTGTTCTTTGCCCATGTTTAGTTTGGACAATAGCAATATTGTTAAGCAAATATCTATTTGATCTATATTCTACTGTGTGGACTTACATAGCCAAATGTTTTCCAGATATTATGGCGAACGAGTCTTATGCGGTTTTGTTCATTACATTACCATCTCTTAGAAATTAAAATTGACCCTTCTCTCTAAAATATTTTTCAAAGTTTCTCAGGTGCATCATGGTCTAATAACAAGACCAAAAGTTGCAATCGGTTGTGTTTTCTATTTATTTTAAGTTATATTAAGAAACTAACTTTACTGTACGATTTTGAGTTTGCCTTCTTTACGGAATGACTGCAAAATACAATTTTTGTAAGGGTTTTGACTTTTAGATCTCAAACAAATTTTATATTGTTGTCATAGGATGTCTGAATGAATGAGCTTTAGCTAAATATTGAAGAAACTGCCACTATAGAACTAACTGCGTTCTATTCTTATAATTTAATTACATTAATTTTATGTAACTGATACATAGCATTTTTCCGGAGTGAAGCAGGCTCAAAAAGATACGAGGCCTGAGTCTTTGAATTCCCTTGCTGGCTTACTCAACGTCAATAATGAAATAGCTGGAGTTATGCTACCAACAGAGAAGGTAATGTCAACTTCTCTATAGTACACTGTTTCCTTTCCTATCAGTTTGATCAGTTTGGTTGATCGCTTTAAGTTGTGTTTGATAAATTTCATTTGATTATGTGTTTCTCGATACTATGATTAATCCATAACTTTAACCTTTTTAATATTTTTGTAACAATAAATTGAACTCTGTCAAAAATGGATTTAGTCTGCTCGCTGTTATCCATCTCTCTCTAGGCAAATAATTTTTTTTAATATTGGAATCAAACAGGTTCCTCATACATCTGGTGAATCATCTGATTCTCTGGATAGCTTGTTTGGAGAGAAAAATGATGCAAGCAGTCATGTCAATGTCTCAATGCAAGCTCAACCTAAAGAGGTAATGTGCTAGGTATTTTTGTGCGGTTATTATTGAACTGCATGAGTAAAACACTTCATTCCTACTTGAGCCGTCTAAGGAGGTAATAACGCAGTATCTGTAGTGTATCTTGGCTGGTTACTTAATTTCATAAAGAAAGTCTCTGGTCTAGCAAACCGCTTAAGGCCTATGTGAAGTATGTTAGTACTCTAGAATCAAGGGAGGTTAAGTGAGAAATACTCTTTCTTGCTTTTTATCATCAACTCTTAAGAAAAAGGCTCATCCTTGTAGAAAAGCTAACTTACACCTATGACTAACCAACATGTAATCACCAAGCTTTTTCATCAAACTTCTTGTACAACTGTCTACCATATATCCCATTCTTACAATATTTCTCTTACAATATTTCTCGAGCATTTTATGCTTAGAGGCACAACCACTTGCAACTTTTATATATATATATATATTTAAAGGCAGCAGGGCCACCAGGATAGCCGAGAATGGTATCCCAATAGACCCACCAGGAGACTAACCCAGCACGAGCTACTTGATACACGCCCACCACCTATGAACCTGAGCTTGAGCCACATCAGAAACTGCAAACCTGCATAATCCCACTTTGAGTGAACCATGAGCCACCCATGAAGAAATAATCCATTCCAAGTTTCCAACATTTTACTGTTGGTAATGAGTGAATCTAAACCTTTTGATGAATATCAAGGTAGTTATTAAAGGATAGGAGATAACCGTGAGGCTATGGACTATTGGTTCAATCAATGTATTTTCTTTTAATCTTCTTGTTTTAATATTCTTTTCAGTATTTTCATTAATCTGAGCACTTCTAACTTGTATGACTTTGGTTCAGATGTCATTGTTAGATCCTGATCTGGTTTTGTGGTTGACACTTTTTTTTTTGTTATGGGAAAAGAGTATCTAAAGGCCACAATAGAAAAGTTATCTACTAGTGCGGTTTAAAATTTAATAAATTAATTATTATTTAAATGATCCAACCATACGGATGTTAGTTTCATATGAAAATAAGTTAATATACAAATTTTCATGTAATATATTAACTTGGAACTATAAAATTATAGCAATAAGATTATAATAAATCTATGTCATATATACAAAAAAAATAGTATTATTATAAAAGTGATACTCCACTTCAATGAAAATTTGTATATATTATTATTTCAGCATAAATATTTCATTTGTACGGTTGGATTATCAAAAAACTAATAAAATGCATGATTTATAGTGCACTACTAGAGAGCTTTTCTATTGTGACCTTTAGAAACTCCATCCCCGTTTGTTATACTTGTACTTTTTAATTTTTGTCACGTCCTCTGTATCCCAATGAAATGTTTTCCTTTCCTTCTTTGTTCTCTTCTTTTAAAAAAAAATCATATTGTTCACCTGGTAGGGTGTGGAGACCTAAAGCTCTAGAAAAAGATATTTTCACATGGTTATCAAGGACAACCATCTGTAACCAACCGAGCTTTAGCAGTTGGCTAAAATCTCAACTCTTAATTGATTAGTAGCTAAGTTTTGGGCCTGTTGGAGGATAAGTTTCTCAATCTCCAAGGACAAGTTTGTTTGAAGGAATGGGGATTGTTACACTTGGAACCATTTGTCAAGAAGTACATTTCAAGCTGTTCAATCCTTTAGGATAAGGAGTTTTTGTAGCTTTAGCAGTTGCTTAGATTCTCAATTAATTTAGAGTTAAGCTTTGGCCCTGTTTTGAGGACAAATTGGTGTATCTTTGAGAACAAGGATTGTTTAAACTTTAAAGGAATAAGGATTGCAACCACTGATGCTTGAGGATTAGTTTAGACCACTATTAATTTAGTAGTCAATATTTGCATTTGGATGAATGTGAAAGAAATTAATTGGGTCCATGATTAAGCAATTGGGATTGGTAGAAGAAAATAAGAACCTGTGTCCTCGCAGCAGTGCCCATTTCTCAGGAGTAACACATGAAGATCGAATTAGGGATAAAGCAGCATGAATGATCTAAACTTCTCATTTATTAGCATTCCTTTTAGTTCACTTATGTATTGTGTATTTGTGTGTTATGGTATATTGTTCTATTTTATTGTTGATTCAATACAAGTTCATGGTCCNTGTGTGTTATGGTATATTGTTCTATTTTATTGTTGATTCAATACAAATTCATGGTCTGTTCTAGTTTTGTATTGTGTTTTATGTAATAGCTACAATTACAATTACATCCATCACTTAAAACCAGATTGAACAATGACGATTAATTGAAATTAAAGTCAGTATTGATTTACAACTAAAACCGAAAGGAATACACCATTAGTATGGGAGATGCCTAAAATAAATCCATGCAGGGTTGGTCCAAAGGGGGACAATATCATATTAATGTAGAGTTAAGGCGCACTTGGGTATAAGAGCTTCAGCTTCAGGTTGTATAATCTGTGTTGATCTTGAGCTCAAGAATGGGCCTATAAAGAGGGGGCTAGATTTCATATTATGGAGGTGTGTGAAGGGGGAGATTGCTAGGGTGACCCACATTGTTTTTGTGGGAGGGGCAAATTGCACATTTACTAGTTATCACCATTAGTATGAGGCCTTGTATGAGATGCCTAAAAACAAATTTGCGCGGAACTAGCCAAAAGCGGACAATATCATATTATTATGATTTAATGCGCGCTATGCCAACAACTATATTGAGATTTTCTAAATGACAAGTGTTTGGACCACATGAAGTTGGGTATCATTGGACACTAAATTTTGGAGCCTAGGGTAATTAAGCCCTAGATGGTTCGACAATCTTTTTTGTGCACTATATCTATGATGAACAACGGAGCAATATTGAATTGTGAATTTGTGACCCGTGATTGAGCAATAATAGGTTGGGTGGTGTTGATGATATAAGTCTGGTTTTTTAGATGGAAGATTAGTTGAATGTTAGGATTTTGGATTAATATGATGCATGTTATACTACAATTTACTAGTACTTTTTGTATGGAAAAACAATAAAAAGATTGACTTGAGTGGTTCAACCGCAGATACAACTAACTTAAGGGAGAATAATATATGGACGCATAGTAAGAGAAGAATCTCAATGTCAATATTAATCAAAGTCATTGGAAGAACCCCCTAAAGCTAAATCTGATAATAATCAAACTACTTGCAATTAATCAAAGTCACAAGAAGAAAACCTTAAAGCTAAATCTAATAAGATTATAAGAAGTAAACTACTTCTAATTTATCCATGTTTAATGCTTATTTACAGTAATCCACTTTCATAATTAAATATAGATACAATTCATATTAAAACTCTACTGCCATCACCCTAAATATTCTTAATTTTCTACTTGCCTAACATTTTTAAACTATATAATATATTGAAATTAAATTTATTGCTAAATAATAGCATAAATAAGTACAATATAATCTTTTTTATTTCTTTCTCCGTATCATAGCCCCCCACTATAGGACCCACAATTGGTGAAGGAAAGGAAGGCTAAATCAAAGTGAACTGGTATAAAAGAAAATTGCATTAATTGTTAACTCAACTATATAGTTTGGCCAAAGAGAATTTATTTCCAAAGTACAATATAAATACAAAAATTAAAAATAAATTTTTTAAACGAAAGTTATGATAATTTTCAAATTGGTACGATAACATATACAGACACATATTTTAAAATAATTTTTGAAACAAAGTCTTTATAAGGAATGTCATTTTTTTATATCAAGGTTAATAATGATTAAATTTGCAAGGTGTCACTACTCACTAGTGATGCTATATTCTACATGCCGGATGGAGTCGGAGTCCTTGGTGTATGTAAAATGGATATTAGATTTAATAAATAACCACAAATAAATTTATANACACCAAGTATATATCAGGTGTATGTGCTATGTAGTTAACTAGTTATTCTATTGTCCCTTTATGTGATAGCTCATGAGTCATGAAACAACCTAATACTTAGAAAAATGACTTCAATACACTTCATATATGTTTGTGTATTTGCATGCTATGCTTGATTACTTGATTACGCGGGCTTTGATACAATAATTACTGTTCTGGGTTAGCGTTCTTCATGTTATGATTAGTGTCATAAAAGTACTATCCTTAAACTTTCCGGATCTCTAACATGCATGTACGGNTATATATATATATATATCAAGAGGGAGGGAGATAGAGATTGACAAAGATGTTAGTTTTAGGATGGCCCTGGTATAAAGCCTATTCGATCTGTAAAAGAGGGTGTATTGTTATAAGATTTTAAAAGATTTTTAATGACTTGCAAGTGAATGATTTTTATAATTATATTATGATTTTTATAATATTTGAAGGAATTTTATCCAAATGACCTTTATNCTTAGCATCCTTTAGCTATCATTCAAGCTCTCTTTTGCACCGTCCGGACCTGATTCCATCCAAAATAATTATCACTAAGAATCGAAGATCCAAGTTATTAATAATTTTTTTATAATCATCTTCTTCATTTAAGCTATAAAGTTCTTTAATTAATAATGGTCGATGACAATCTCAGTTCAACCTTTAATCAAATCNGGACATTATTATTTTAATAAATATTTATAATAATACTATAATGTTAAGAGTATAAAGTTGCAAACAAACACCTTATAATGAACTATATAACTTATGACTTTGCAATCAAATAAATTAGTGGACTTTTTTGCAGTTAATCCTTCAAAACTTATATGCTCCTTGTTTTTTATTCTTGTCCAACATCAAATAAACTTATTTGTATTTTATCAGGATTCTAATAGTATTAAAAAAAAAGGGAACATTAGAATTATTTTGCACAATTTTATTACAATAATTTTTCGTTGTTTTCTAGTTCTTGTNGATAATGACTCCAATTCACCATCAACCACATTTTAAAACTCTTATTTTGTTATACGCAAATAGGCATGAACAATTTAGTTTGTTAAACATTGCAATAACTAATTGAAAGGGTTNTTTTAGGATTTTATTTGGTGGTTAATTTTTAGGTTTTATATTCATAGGAGATGTAATCTTTTATTATTAGAAGAGNACACATATATATGTGTGTGTGTGATATCAATCCTTCCAGGGGAAATTAATTTCACTGCCTAAAACCCAGGTCATGCAGTCTTGATAAAAGGAACAATATCACATATGTGGAAAGAATTGGTAGACTTTTTGTTTTGGAGTTTCTGCACTACACCAAACATGGATAGTTTTTAGGAAATAAATTTAATCAACATTATAGTGGTTAATTAAACTATTTAATAAGTGGCGTACATATAGGTGGGTGTATATATCTGGCCCTTCTTTCTTGTTCCTCCTGTTTCTTCTTCCTCTTCTTCAAAATCATTATTAATTTAACTATACAATAGGTGATGTACATATAGTTGGGTGTATATATCTGCCCCTTCTTTCTTGTTCCTCCTCCCATTTCTCCTTCCTATTCTTCAAAATCAACTGCAAAATTGCTTTATTTCTAAAAAAATCCACCGGTTCGTCACCATGGGCGAACTGAGACATTGAACCCCGACATTCTGAGCACGATTGTTCCAGGAGTGGGGACAAACCATCTGGATCATAAAACGGGGCTCCGTGCCGCGTTCATTTTCTATGGACAATATAAAGATNCTCACAATAATTTTTCCCATGGCCAAAATAATTGAGACTCTCCTGAGGTAACCACTTCTTGCATTAATGTTTNCAAACCATCTGGATCATAAAACGGGGCTCCGTGCCGCGTTCATTTTCTATGGACAATATAAAGATAGTGAATCCATAATTGAATGAAGATGGGGATGAAAAAAGTTATTTAAATTATTTAGAAGGCTAATATAAAAAATACCCTTGAATTTTAAGTGTAACAATGGTTGACGGATATAACTAGAGTCTAGAGGGGTACAAGCATGAATGAAAACTAATCATTAAGAAGGGACACGATTTAAAGTATGGGTAACAATTTACGGTACATCCAAATTTCCAAATATAAGAGGTGCAACCTGCAATTTGCTCATCTAACACATGTTTCTAATTATTAACGTGGATCACGGACGAGACAAGTACATTCTCCACATAAGCTAAAGAAACTATAGGGTGCAATGATGTGCAGAACCATAGTAATGATCCCACTTATAACTAACTGGTTTAGAGAATAGAATGAAAGGGTTTCACACACAAGTTCATCTGGGTCTGTCTTTGTGTCAAATATGGTCCATTCATCATAGTTTAGGTAAATGATAATGTTTCTATACTTTTCTGATCCTTTTGAGGTTCAACATATATCATATATGTATTCTTCATTTCTTCTCATATTGTATTGCAGGAGAAGATGCTCCTATAAGTGACATTATAGATTTTATCTCTGCTGCTCAAATTGCTGAAAACTCTGAAAAGAATGTTCGAATTGCAAATTATCGTGACGATGAAAAGAATGCGGTAAGGCTTATACAGTACATATTTTGCTTCTGTTAGTAAATTTATTTAATAGCCAATTTTGTACGTTTCTAAAAAAAAATGTACTGCATCAACCTAATAGTATACAAGACCGGGTAAAAAAAGAAAATGAACACACTAAAGTTATACAAGATATTTCTTGAGAAGGAATAATATATAAAACCGGAAGTTTGCTTATAGTTATTATATTATCATGCTAAAGGTTGCATTAATTACTAATATGTATAATATTAATTCCAACATCATGCTTTACATTTTCACTAGACTACCACCTTCTTTCAGTGGTATCATTTTGCTTGTTTCCAATGTTATCAGATCCTGCAAATAGAAAATCTATACATGTGTAACATTCATCTCTTAAAGTTAGTAGACACAAGAAACCCAGAACCATACATGGATTATTGGTGATTATGCCAACGTGTGTGGTGTGTTTCTACCTTTATAAGGATGCTTGTAGATTTCAAGTTGGGAATTCTTTCGATATAATTGTAGATATTATCTTTTACACATGCTGATTGTTCTGAATAAGTTGGTGATATTAAATTTAATTGTGCCATATTCAAATGTTAAATTATGTTAAGGCTATTTGAGGTAGATATAAGACCAATTTTGCATTCGGATTCTTAACATTATATACCTATGCTGTATAAATATGTTTACAAGAGCCTCTGGTAGCTTTTAGTCGGAGGACACTAAAGCTAGGGACATTAATATTTGATTGTATTTAGTTCGTTAACTGGAAACCTTTTCTTCAAAGAAAATAGTTACCTTTGCTCACCTCAACCCAGTAATTTATTGTGTCCTCCACCAAGTTGAGCTGTACCAATGTACTACCATTGATTATCAGATTTAGTGATTGTGAAATTAAAAGCTTAATTATAACACATCTTTATTTAAGTTTGTTTAACTTGTGAAGTTATGATGCTTCAAGATCATGTTTTATACCTGAAATTACACGAGCATTAAATTTTCAGGATGCTAGCACTGAAACTTTGTTTGGAACTTTAAACAATACGCTTCGGTTGCTCGAAATGGGTTTTTCGGAGAAAGATATTTCTGCTGCTATCGACATGTGTGGTGAGTAAATATGTCCCTGTGTATCACGTGTATTGTAATCCAATGACTATGTCTGCAAGATTTCATTCATTAAACTCAGTTTCATTTTTGTACAATATTTCCGATCAGTGAAATATTTCTGAGCATGCTCCATGTCGATAAACATTTTTATAAAATTTCCGAGTCAGACATGTTGGACACTTCCAGTTGAGTCCAGGTAACAAAGCCTTCAATAGGATCTTGCTATAGTTGAGCACCCTGTAACAATTGACGGCCAATAACCAAAGATCCCTCTTACATTTATTATGTATAGAATATAATTTCTATTTAATTGCTCACTGATAGATATAATATATTGTCGCAAGGAAGAAAGATGACTGAAGCATTGATACATACATTTCTTCATATTTCTAATAAAAAATGCAGGTTAGGTCAAACCCTTCTACATTGTGAAGTGGTGGTGAGTTTGTGGACTCTTGTTTCCGCTGTTTTATAATTTTCATTTCATGGTTGAATGTTGATGTGGCAGGGACTTGGTGTCTCTTAATCTCTTTCAAACTTAAAGAACCTGTATATTGTAATTTGATATAGAAGTAGTCTTTATTTTTCGTTTCTTTTCTTTGTAGCTTCAGCTTTAAGCCCAGTTACATGTGTCTAAATGATGTGCCAGTGTTTAAGTAACTTAATATTATTTAATCTCCCAGGTTCAAAAGCTTCTGTTGCTGAACTTGCAGACTCAATTGTTTCTGGTCATATTGGCAAGGTTCTCTTTTCCATCTTATTACGAAGCAGTATGTTTTTAAATTATGATATAGTAGCTTGTACATAGTTTTCATCTCTTTCCGTACAATATTAGGAAATGAACCACCAGCTCTAGCTTTGAAATCATAATGTACAAATTTTACCATGGTGCAATCATATATGTATTTTTCTTTAGCTAAAGTCTTATTATTAATTCTGAAATTGCCAAGTGAGTTATTAACAAGAAAAAGGAAGTGATAGGTACGCAGCAGCACACAGAAATGGGCCTTTAACTGAAAAGTACTTTATATACAAAATTTATAGCCTTAGAGTTTAGGAGCACTTAAACACGAGGATATGCTTAACATCATGTAGATATTTAGCAGTTCTGATGGATTATAATTGTTTGTTTTAGCTTTTGAGCTATGTCCTTCTCTTATATTTCCTTTTCTTTTTTATGCAGTATACCTCAAATTCTAGTTTGAAAAAGCATTCGGGCACAAGTAGATCCTTTTCTGGGATGAATGGACAAGGCTCCATCCGTTATGATGACTTGACAATAAAAACTGAGGATTTTGGTACTGCGTCAGTTCCTGAGTTTAGTGATAATGGCCTATTGGAAAACTGTAAAGGGAAAAGGCCAAAAGAAGGATATATTGACGAGTCTATCAGTTCGAAACGGCCAAAAGAAGAGTATGACGATGACTTATGTTCTGCCTTGCCACCATGGCTTGAACCAAGGCAAGGAATTTCCAAGACAACCAGCTCACGGTTGGCACAGAAACAACGTAAAGCACGGTTAGTAGGAGAGTCTACGTTGCCAAAGCCTATTTCATGCAGAAGTCTTGATAAAATGGTTGTTGGACCCCCATACTTCTTCTATGGGAATGTGCTTAATCTCTCCCAGGATTCTTGGATCAAAATATCTCAGTTCGTGTATGCTGTTGAGCCAGAATTTGTGAATACGCAGTTCTTTTCGGCCTTGAGTAGGAAGGAAGGGTATGTGCACAATCTTCCGACTGAGAATAGGTTTCACGTCATTCCTAGATCTCCGATGGCAATTGAAGATGTGATACCAAGGATGAAAAAATGGTGGCCACCATGGGATACGAGAAAACAAATCAGCTGCATCAATACCGATCTTACTGGGATCTCTCAGCAGTGCAATAGGCTTGAAAAGTTATTGACTGATTATGGAGGTTTGCTGTCAGTAGATCAACAGACAGATCTTCTTCATCGTTGTAAAATCTTTAATCTTGTATGGGTTGGCCATTACAAGTTGAAGCCCGTAGAGCCAGAACATATTGAGTGCATTATGGGCTACCCAGTGGGTCACACTCAAGCTGCCGGGTTCAGCCTGCAGGACCGACTTCAGGCTCTGAAACACAGTTTCCAGATAGATACATTGGGATATCATTTGTCCGTTTTAAAATCCTTGTTTCCTGAAGGATTAACATTATTGTCAATATATACTGGAGTTGGAGGGGCAGAAATAACTTTGGACCGGCTTGGCATTCGTTTGAAAGGTGTTGTTTCTGTTGAGACATGTGAAACAAAGCGCAAGATTCTAAAACAGTGGTGGAGCAATTCTGGACAAAGTGGCGAATTAGTGCAACTTGAAGACATTCAGAAACTATCAAGTTCCAAGTTGGAAATGCTTAAGCAAAGGTTTGGGACATTTGATTTGGTCATTTGTCAAACTCCTTGCACCAACAACAGAAAGTGTCCTACTGTTGAAGATAATGATAGTATTTCAGGTCTAGACTTCTCACTGTTTTATGAATTTGTGCGAATTTTGCAACGTGTAAAGTCCATGACAGGAGATGGTAGGTGAATCTATACAGCTAGTCATGCTTGTCCTGTAGAGATTAGAGTTGAGAGTATGTTAATGTCATTGTATCTTGTAGTAAGATTATAAAGTTGTTTAGACTAATTTATCTGCCTCATTTTATTTTGTGGACTAATTTAAATTGATTAGTTATATTGTTTTCTTCATATTAAAAGTGAAAAGAATCTGTTGGGCTTGGCTGTTTCAGTAGTTTTGTGTTATATTGGCAATTAGCTGAGGTCTTTCTAACACTGCCCGGAGGAGATCATGTCACTACTGATTTGTACATCGATACTCTTTGAATTTCTTGCTAAGAGTTATTTATATTCGGTTGTTTATAAATGCAAGGTCCTCGCAAGAGTTTTGATAGATATTAAAAGTCAACAGCAGTTTGGACACTGGAGGAGTCAAAATAGGTTTAAAATGTTCAGGTACCTTACTGAGATACTAAACATAAAATAAAAAACATGATGCTGTTAAACATGAATATCAACAAAAGTTAAGAACATAAACAGAAAAAGTGTTAGTTGGCCGTTATAAGTTGAACTGTCTCCAACTATTACCTGTCTCGTCTTCGGATATCCAATGAGAGATTGAATAACTGTTCCCAACAAATAGTGCGTGTCTAACCAAGTCTCTAACTTTTATCCAGTCTCCGGTGTCAATATTGATTCTGTAGACCATAAAAGACCTTGCTATTATTAACAAGTCACCTGATGATTCAACCAAATAAGGCTCGTAACATTCCTTGACTATATGAGGTTGTGGATTTAACAAGCGAACTACTCCAAATTCATTAAAAAACACAATTGCCCCGTCAGCATGTACCTTTTAAAACTACGACAGGGGTCTCGTATCTCTTGGCCAAAAGCCATGGAGTACGCCAGGAGTTGAGGGGAATAGCAGAACGCCATATATCCTTCTCACCGGCTATCCTATTAAAAACCAAACGAAGTAAATCATTAGTAAGTTTGGACCAACGATCACTTGTGGTTTCGGAAAAATTAGGCATGCTTGTTTTTTCTTAACATTTTATTAGAACATTAAACTTGCGGGTTCTTCTAGAATTCTGGTTTCGATGACTTTTCATGATGAATTGATTATAGACAAGTATGTTAAAAAACTTGTGTGCACAATAATGGAATAACGACACTATATATCACAAATTGGAGACAAAATGTCTAAAATGTCACAATTTATGAAAATGACCCTAAATGTCACTTTAAAACTCAACATAGTGTAGCGTTTTTGTTGTTTTGATTTTTGATACAAAACGTCACTTAGTGTCACGTTTTCCACAAATATTTTTTTAAAAAATATGTGCAAGACTCAACTTAAAGTAGTGTTTTGCCCTAAAACTCTACTTCATCTTGTTTTTTGTCCTAAAACTCTATTTCATCTTACGTTTTGAACTTTAAAAATTTAACAAAAAAAAATTGCTCAAGACGCGACACGATATAGCGTTTTTGTGAAAACTCAACTTCATGTAGCATTTTGGGGTGATATTTTGCGCCATTTTACCCAATTATGTCATTTTGGACATTTGTTGATATAATTGTGACAAATAGGGTCATTGCCCACAGTAACCTAAATTAGTAACGACGGAACCAAATTTTGTTAATATAAAATATATGTAAGGAGGAAGAACACATTCCTATTTTATGCAACGTATAATATCTTAAGTATAGTACCGTATAATTTTAAAATAATACCTGATTTTTTATAGGATTCTTGAACTGCATGGATCTTATATACGAAACTACTGTTTTTGGTCTTTACACGCATTCTTCTTTTACTTTAGCGATATTTTAAAAACAAATCATAATACTTTTGTATTAACATTGTATTTTTTAAATAATAATTAAAGCATGTTAATTAGATTTAGTTTCTTATCTTTTTACTAATTTTTTAAATTAGATTTCAGGTATAACAAGTGTTAATTTTTTTTATTCAAATAATACTATTAATTTGATATTCATTAATAATTTATTTAAATCCAATCAACATTGTATTATTAGTTCTAAAAGCAATAACAAGAGTTAAACAGACGTATGTGATAAAGCATTACTAATGAAGACCGAGTTTTAGGAAACTCTAATGACTAGAGGAAATCTGCTCATGAAGCCCTGAGGTTAATGCATATCAAGGGATATACGTATTGTATATGCGATAAAGAGAAAATTTACTGATTGAACAGTGTTTGACTAGACATTAATTTTACAAGATCTAGGAGTATAGTATATTGACAACACAATATGTAGCTAGTAATTATTTTTCTGTCTTTTCTAATATCTGATTCTACTTTATACTAGGGAAATTAAATTGTGAGTGCCTTTTATTTCTTGATCGTATACTCATTTAAACACTGTTTATGCATAATGCACTGCAGGAATGTGATATTGATCAATTTATCTCCCCCATCTTCCTGCATTGACGATATATCAGCATTGCTCAGTTTCATTGTGCGAGATGTCAATGAATGTGAAGTTGTTGATCTAAATAGAAAATCTGCTCTTAAAAATTTCATTGCGGGGAAGCAGAAAACAGATCATCTCCAATGTAGCCAACAACAAGGTTAGTAGTGCCCATAGTTCCGACATTCCTGTTAATCTCTGTCAGCATCCTCATTCGGAAAGCCTGCAGATTTTTTAATTTACTTTTGGCATCATCGATATGGGAGTCAACTGCTTGAAGCTTGATAAGTATGGCTGAGAAAATTGGAGTTGTTCAATATAGTTCAGATGGTTGACCAGCCACTTTATGTTGAATGATCTTTGCAAGTCAACAAACTGAGCCCTGTACTCCGTGATGATCTCAGTATCAACCTCAATAATGAAAGTTTTAATATAGGTTTTCATTGTGGTGCACAACATATTCAGCTTCATTGTACACAACTTCTTGCTGGTGGTAAAGTATTCAAAGGTTTTCTGGGTACTTCTTTGCTATGCAATCAAGTAGGCGTAAAAATTCCGAGTTAACCTCATGGCCCTGCCATAACTCAAAATCACTTGTCAATGGCTTTTCTGCCAACAGATTTTGAGGGCTAGAGCATGCTGGCAAGGCAACCTTTGAGGAATCAACTCATCCTGCAAGAAATACAAAACGAACCTAACTTAAATTTTATTGACGTAAAAATACATAAGATAATAAATACATTGTGCAAGAGAAAACTGAAAACTTGGAGCAGAAGTTCTGAAAAATATGGCCTTTGTGCAGAAATATAAATGGATTACCGGAATAAGTAACATAACCCATAACAAGAAACATGCACAGAACCTGCTTATAATTTTATAAAGATAAAAAATAACTCAAAAGAAGTGCATGAAGTTATTGAGAAGTTGAAAAGATTGTTCAAGTACCTGAGGGAATTCAGTGACAATGGTGGCTTTTGGAGAGCTACCGAGTAACCTTTGAGGTAAGCGGATATACTTGATTCTTTATATCCTTGTGGTACCTTCACATACTTCAAATAATAGAATGGGGATGGAAAATGGGCCAAGATATTCTGAAACATAGCAGTGTGTTTTATGTATTTTCTGCCTGATTTATTGAGTCTGGTATTGGGCCTGCAGTTATTAGTGTTTCTAGCTGCAGTTATTATGTAATGATGTTGAGGCTACACCACGTGTGTGTGTCATACGGTCTTCTACTTTTCTAATTGGTTGATTGAGGTGGATTTCACTTTTATTTTTATTTTATTCATTGTACATGGTTATTTGGATTCTATTGATTATACTTTTTTTAATTGATTATGCAAATGTCTAGAATTTCATTATAAACTTTAACCAAGTATTATAATAAAATATATTGTATCATCTTATAATATTAATTTTTTAAATAATATATTTTTTGTGCATAAAATTATTTTATTAATAAAATAATCAATATTATAAACTTTAACAAAATATCTTGTATCATCTTATAATATTAATTTTTTAAATAATATATTTGTGTGCATAAAATTATTTTATTAATAAAATAATCAATATTTAATTTAATTTAATTTAATATTTTTTACTTATATGTTTTGGTTATAATGGAGTAAATTAGTTTAAGTTGAAATTATATTTTTGTATCATTATATATGTACATAATATTTATTATTTTTTTAAAAATAAAATAGTTATGTGTATGTAACTCAGCCGTCATTATTGCTCCCGGCTCGTCATCAGTCCCCTCTTTATATTTGTTTCAATTTCAATGTTTTGCTACGAGTATGTTTATTTTTTTCATTAGTCTCCTCTTTATATTTGTTTCAATTTCAATGTTTTGTTATGAGCATGTTTATTTTTTTCATTGTATATATGAGGTTGTTTAATTTTATAGGTTACTTAAAAACATGATTACTCCTTCATAAGATTCCTCACTAATTAATAAAACATATAATTTTCACTTTTTACTCAACTATAATTAAAACATATAAATAAATTAAATTAAATTATGAAAAGATAAATTATAAATTATATTCACTAATATTAATTATTTTTAAAAAAGTAATATATTAATTATTTTACTAATAAAATAATTTTATGTATATATATGTATTATTTAAAAATTATTATAATATATTGTTAATAATTTTTTTGATAGAATAATCAATAAAATGTTTTAAATTAGCTAATATAAAGTAATGTAGTGGAATCCAACTAAATTCAATCAACCAATCAGAAAAGTGAAAGATCGTGTGGCATACCTAATGTGGTATAGAGAATTTAGACTCGATGTTGAGTGCGCACGACTCTCTTTATTTTAGTTATATATACTAGTTTAGACCTCATCTCATGCATGAGTTTCCTTTTAAAAAATAATTTATAATTAAATTTATTTATTTTAAAAAAATATATATTTTATTCAATTTTAGTATCAAAATATTATATATTTTCTTTTAAATTAGTTAGTAATATTGATTAATAATATCATTTTATTTACAAATAATATTTAAGAATAATTTTAAATTATTTTTATATTCGTGAGAATCGAACCTTTAACAATTAATTAAATAATAACTAATATTTAGACATTTACTCTTTTACACGACCAAACCACGTGACATTAACTCTCTTATTCCAAATATATATAGGATATAATGATCAATGTATATGTGCTATATCCGTGATTCCCAGTTATGGAACGAACATTTTGCTAGAACATATGTCCGATACGTATGCCTTATTTTCCATTGTTGATTATACTCCTATTGTTCTCATCGAAGGATGTTGATTTATTAGATGAAAATGTTAAATTTTACATATACAAGTAAAAATGGAAATCGGACTTAATAAGGCACGAAATCGGGATTAATCGGACATTAATCGAAATGATTAATTAAATAATCGAGAATTTGATTAGTTCGGTGAACTATTGAATTAATCACCAATTTTTAGAATAATAATATAAGTGTGTATAGTGTATACTGACCCTTTTATTTAATTTATCAAAATTAAATATATTTCCGCATCATACTTAAATCTTGCAATGAGAACATCAGAGTTACAGCGAGGTACTGAGGTCCATCATCCATGACCATTACACTGTTTTGAATGGCGGATTAAACAATTCTACTTCCCCATTACAGTTTTTAAATAGAGATTGGTGAAATTAATAAAAATTCCCATACAGATACATAAAAATATTATTATAATTAGTAAGAATTATATACAATTACGAAGATACTCTTGCTAAGAAACATTTGCACCTTTTTCCTTTAAATATTATAATTGCTCCCATTAATTTATACATACAGTAATGTATGTCAGCTTCAAGACAAAGATGCTACGACATTGTTTATCCTGTTCCCAAGAAAAAAAACTAACCAGTGTCACACACAGTAAAAAAGAAACAATGCTAAGTAGTTGAAAAATGAGTGTTATTATGGGTTACACAAGATGCTGCTGGGATACTTGGTATTAGCCAGCTGTCTGTCTCTTCTTCTGGCAATCCCATATTATTCTACCTCTTCACACCCAACTGTGCTTCTACTTTCTCCAGCTGCTTATAATTTGGTATGTAATATAACATTTAACCACTTTTGATGCTTACATTTTCTGTATCTATTTTCATGTTTTTCATGTTTCTTGATTAGTCTTGTTTCATTATATAAAGATTTTAGATTTGGGTCTGTGTTGTCTCACATTGTAGTTGCCTTTAGCATTTTTAGTATCCTTTTCAACTACCCTTTTAAGCTTTATTTATTTGGAGGTCTTGTTCAGATTTCTGTAAGTATATACATGTATATTCTTTAGGTTTTGGAAGAAAAAGGAAAAGTTGTGTTGTTGACATCTTGGTCATTTAGTGCTATATATATTCATGTGTACATTTTTATTATATTGGTTCCACTTTGTAATTGTAACTTTTTTTGTTTCTTATTATCTTGAATCAGTCCATGTTACTGTATAATAAATGAATTGATGTGATGTAATGTTGTTGCAATTTTACTTGGTTTAGTTACTGTAGCTCCGAATTGTTACTCTTCCTGGGGTACCATATGTTATACAGAATCAAGAAAATCTTGGGCTAGTAGAAGCTATTGCTGTTTACTTGCTTAAGTTTCTTGAAAAAGGAAGGAAACATGGAAGAGAGTTTTGTTCCGTTCCGTGGGATCAAGAATGATGTTAAAGGAAGGTTAATGTGCTATAAACAAGATTGGGCTAGTGGTTTCAAGTCAGGCATAAGGTATGTTTATATTATGTTATCATAAATATTAGGTATTATATGGAAATCGACATTTCCCAACAATCTGGATCTCTAACATACTTGTCTTTTTAGGATTTTGGCCCCTACAACATATATATTTTTTGCTTCAGCAATTCCTGTGATATCATTTGGTGAACAACTGGAAAGAAGTACAGGTATATAATAAGTTCTTGTTCTTCATAATCCTGTTTCACCATTCTCATACAATTTTGCAATTTAAAACAATGCCTTGGATCGACAGATGGATCACTCACAGCAGTGCAAACTTTAGCTTCTACTGCAATATGTGGTATTATACACTCTACAATGGGTGGTCAACCTTTGCTTATTCTTGGAGTTGCCGAACCTACTGTTCTTATGTACACATTTATGTACAACTTTGCAAAAGATAGACCAGAGCTGGGACCAAAGCTCTTTCTAGCTTGGACAGGATGGTATTCTACTCTTGCTTGCATTGAAATATTGCACATTTTCACTTCAACATTGAATCTGTTGAGAGCTGAAGTTTCATTTTAGAAAATTGTTCAAGTTTCTTCTGTTTTAATGGTACTGCCTCCATGGAATATTGGTTTTGCAGGGTATGTGTTTGGACTGCAATTTTGTTGTTCCTTCTGGCTATTCTAGGAGCATGTTCAATCATAAATAGGTTCACTCGTCTTGCGGGAGAATTGTTTGGACTGCTTATTGCAATGCTCTTTATGCAGGAAGCCATAAGAGTAAGTGGCAATCTTGTTAATTTTGTATAGGTTTCATCAGTTGGCATTCATATTTTGATATATTGGAAACAAACTATTGTGCTATTTCGTGCAACAGAACTTGTGGGTGACTAAAAATGTCTCTGTCTTGGTTGGGAACCAGTAGTTTATATGGTTACGTATAAAAGTGGCTATAATGTGTTCATCTCATTGGTAGAATGCTAAGAAGCATTAAATTTTTGTTTCGACATTATTTTTGTGAGACTAATTACCTTTTCAGGGAATTCATGTGTGAGCATTTCTCTGCGATTACTGAATAACTTGATGGATGTAGGGACTTATCGATGAATTTCGTGTACCGAACAGAGAAAATCGCCATTTGACAGAATACCTTCCCTCATGGAGGTTTGCCAACGGGATGTTTGCGCTGGTTATGTCATTTGGCCTTCTGCTCACTGCATTGAAAAGTCGGAAAGCAAGATCTTGGCGGTATGGCTCTGGTAAGCTTGCTCACAGTATTTTTACACCATATCGGACTAAATGATACTTCAATAGGTGCAACCCCAAGTTCTTTGCAGAAAGGAAAATATTTGGATCATAATGATGATGGTAGGGATTGCCGTCTGGCATAAAAAGCAATAGTTACATATTTCCTTTAGGGAGCTTGAGGTGCGTGGTGCATCATGTATGAATCATGTTCTTCCGTTTCTGAGACCATGTTCCATGTCTCCTTACACAGGTTGGCTTCGAGGCCTTATAGCGGATTATGGTGTTCCTTTGTTGGTTGTTGTCTGGACAGCTGCCTCTTATATACCGGCCGGAAATGTCCCAGAAGGAATTCCAAGGCGGCTTCTTAGCCCAAATCCATGGTCGCCAGGTGCATACAGCAATTGGACAGTCATGAAGGCATGTTTTTTTCTTGATACAGAAGCAGCTTATGTAGCTTCTTCCCTCTCTCGATATGATTTCATAACATACATGTACGTGATTTTTGACTTCCAGGATATGATACAAGTGCCAGTCCTCTACATAATTGGAGCTTTTATTCCAGCCACTATGATTGCAGTTCTGTACTATTTTGATCACAGTGTAGCATCTCAACTTGCTCAGCAGAGTGAATTCAACTTGCGCAAGCCACCTTCATTTCATTATGATTTATTTTTGTTAGGATTTATGGTGAGGATAAATCCTTCTAATCTACTCTCACAATTCAGTTGTTTTCTTTCATTAACACAATCACCACTGTAATTCAGTGACTTGTTTTAATGTTGCAGGTCATATTCTGTGGTCTTACAGGGATTCCCCCATCAAATGGTGTCATTCCACAATCTCCAATGCATACCAAGAGTTTGGCTACACTGAAGCATCAGGTTTCTATTTACTACAAACAAGAACTTCCTCCTTGTGGTGATTCAACTATATTAGACACTCTAAACTGAAACTGAATATCATTGTTGTCTTCACTAGACAGGAAAATTTCCACCTTAATATGACTGCATTATCTTACACAATATACTTTTAGTTTATCACATTTACATTTACAAAGCTCAACATATTCATTGCTGCTTTGTCCTCTATTTGCATTCAGCTTCTTCGAAATCGATTGGTAAAAACAGCACGTGAATGTTTGGGTAAGAATGCCAGTTTGGTTCAAGTATATGGAAAGTTGCAAGAAGCCTACCAAGAGATACAGAGTCCACTAATTTACCAAGAACCATCAGCTCGAGTATGGTGCTTTCATGACTTCGTTAATACATCCACATAAGATAGTTTTCTTTTTCTTCCTATTCTACTTTCTGAAATACATACTTATACATGTCGTCATTATTGTTCAAACTTTATTCTTGGAACAGAGATTGAATGAATTGAAAGAGTTAACTATTAAATCAGCTTCAAGCATAGAAAATATTAATGCTCCAGTTGACGAAGCAATGTTTGATGTTGAGAAAGAGATTGATGATTTGATACCTGTTGAGGTGAAAGAACAGCGAGTCAGTAACTTGCTTCAATCTTTAATGGTGGGAGGATGCGTTGCAGCCATGCCTCTTCTCAAAAAGATCCCAACATCAGTACTCTGGGGATACTTTGCATACATGGCTGTTGAAAGCTTACCAGGAAACCAGTTTTGGGAGCGGATCCTTCTGCTATTCACAGCTCCAAGTAGAAGATACAAGTTGCTACTTCCAGATCCAAACAATATTATAAGTTCAGTTTTTTGTATCATTTTAACTGTTTTCTGCAACTAACCAAATGCATCTGTTTTTCGCTTTGGTAACCATGTGTTTACAGAGTACTGGAGGATAACCACGCAACTTTTGTGGAAACTGTACCTTTCAAGACAATCGCCTTTTTCACGATTTTCCAGGCTGCTTACTTGTTAATCACTTTTGGGATTACCTGGATTCCTCTTGCTGGGGTTTTGTTCCCTTTGATAATCATGCTTCTTGTTCCTATAAGACAATACATTTTGCCCAAGTTTTTCAAAGAGGGACACCTTCAAGATTTAGATGCAGCTGAGTATGAAGAGGCATCTGCTTTACCATATAACCTTGCAATGGTAAGATTTTTGTTCTTTTAATGATATTAAACTGATGTCGTCATATCTTCTACAATTTCTATTAAAACTGGCATTAAAAAACAATCTCTTTCAGTTTTTCTGTAACGTAACTTGTGTATATACTCGTACAACAAATCTTTTTTCGTGAAATACAAAATGTTTTGCTGCAATGTTGGAGATTTCTAAGTCTTTTTATTATTATATTTAATGAAAATTCAATGATATTTTTGGAAAATGATTCTTTTTGTTACTAGTTTCATTGTAAAGTCTAAGCTCTCAAGAGGGAGATCCACAAAATGTCATTATCATTTTATGATCTGCATTATATATGTAGCCAGTAGTTGTCCCATTCTTTAGTTAACTTGCTTATCTCTGCTTCAATTCTTGTTTCTTGATGTATCTAATTTCAGGAGTCAGAGATAGGTTCTAGTGCTTCATTTGCAGATGACAAAGAGATTTTAGATGATGTGATTACCAGAAGTCGGGGAGAGATCAGACGTATGTGCAGTGTGAAGTTGACAGGATGCAGTGAGAAACCACGAAAAAGTTTCATGAAGAGTTTCTCTGATAAAGGATATAGTCCTCGATTAAGTGAAATCAGAGGAGATTTAAGTCCTCGATCAGGAGGAAGAGGGCCATTTAGTCCCAGGACCACGGAAGGAAAACCTTCACTTTTAGGAAAACAGATTTGATAGTCCAAAAAAGATTACAGTCTTTGTCAAAGTATAAATTATTGCTAAATTATTCAAGGAGACAGTTCAATGTGTTTGCAGATGGCATGCAATGAATATTTGCCCTCTGCCTCTATACAATGCTACGATTCTTAAATTGTTCAGCTTCTGCAAAACTCCATGAATGGAGTGCATGAGCTCCATAACGGTGTATAAGCACTACAAAAGTTGTGGTTTGCAAACGTGCAATTTTTGCATCCATGTAGCATGTCTTGAGGAACTCCTCGATTAATATGAAAGAAGTATAAATCCTTTACCTTTAGAGTTAGCAGCAGAGTTCAGAACCTGGTTATATTTTGGTTTTTGGATACTGGTACAATACTGCTAAATTCGTAAATATTTACAAGTAATTTTTTTTGAATATTGCAGAGGCAATAACAATTAAAGATCACTTGAAAGAGTAAGTTTGTCCTTGACATAGATAGGTCAAATATATCATGCCAACCTAGTGTATTGTAGTATAAGTGAAACACAAATCCTTGATATTATAGAGCTGCTGCATTGTAGTATAAATGAACCACCTATCTTTATTAATGTAGATATATTAAATATGTCACATTCCACTAGGTACATAGTAGGCTAAAATTCACATCACTCAACAAGGGAAAGAAACCCCAAAGGGATGGATCTATTTGTGACCAACAATCAGCCAAGATCCTATTGAATACTAATAGCTCTAACTTATGGATCTCTAATTAATAAGCCATATCTATATATGCAGTATTAATCCATATATATATATATATATAACTAGCTATGCAGATTGGAGACATAATATGCTTTCAAGAAGAACACTGCAAACTGTAGTTCTCTACTTCTGAGGCTGGCTCTCCATCTAGTAAACAGTCGATGGGGGGAATGGTCAATGTTTCTTGATTTCCATAAGTATTCCAACAAAAAGGATCATCCACCAGTTCCCCTTCTTCTGGAAGAAGCTCGACTTCTGACATCGTTATGTTCGTACAAGGAACAGTGTCACTGCATGCAAAATGTATCGGAGGGCTTCGTACATCATAAGTTCCCTTGATGTTCTTGAATGATATATCTTTTACGTATACAGCTGAAGTTTGGTTTAGGCAAGCCTTGTTTGAGCAGTAGTATTGGTCTATGATCACACAGTTTCTCACATTTTCCATTTGAATATTTTCGAATGATATGCCCGTTACTGACCCTGCTCCGCCTTGCCATGTCTTGATCCTCACCCCGTTGTCCGAATCCTTTATTATAGCATTTCGTACAGTTATGTTCGAAACACAAGCTTGAGAATTGTGCACTCCTAAGCTTCCGATACTGTAATTCCACAAAAGTTAAAAGCTCAAAACAGTGTAAAAAGGTCGAATGAAGTTGTTGTGTCGCTAAAAACTCAAAACAGTGTAAAAAGTTAAATGAAGCTGTCACACCGATCAAAACTCAAACAGTGTAAAATGTCAGATGAATGATTTCCTTTTTATTAGAAAATTATATATATATTTCACTAGGTTATATATAGGGGGAATAAAATTATATATACAAGTACGGAACACGTAGTTCTCCGGAAAACTATAGCGGAGTAAGGATTATGGGGGAGGGAATAAAATTCGTCACTAGGCTATCAATGAATCCCCAAATAAATTACATACCTTATACCATGACTAGGGCCACATGTGACACCTTCTATGTTGACATTAGCACAGCCAGGTCCAATGGAAATGCAATCATCCCCTGTGAAAAAAACAGCAGGGCACACTTTTTAACAGAGTTCACAAGCGAGATACAAAATCTACTAGAATATTTGTGGAGCATAAATCAGTATTATTACCATTTCCAATTACTGAGTCATATATGCCAACAAATTTCGTGTTTTCAAGGTGAATTCCATCAGTATTGGGACTAAGTTTAGGAGAAGAGATGGACAATTTCTCAATCAACACCCCTTCACAACCATCAAATTTCATGTGAAACATTGGACTGTTCTTGATTCTTAGACTGCTGACCACTATATTGGAGCTCATGAAGAATCGGATTAGCTGAAAATGTAAACATATTTGATCATTGTCCAGAGTAATATAATTTGTAAAATATACATTACTCATATAAGTAAGAGTCAAGTTCCAGTCAGATTAACTCACAGCTGGACTGTCACATGGTCCAGGCAAAGTTGATCCATTAGGACCCTGAAATGGCATTTCTTGATTCATTAAGTACATTATGACATTTCATTTCCAAACAAGATACTATGTTACAAAACAATACACAACATAAATACATAAACATATATGTAATTATGTATAAATACCCTGTGAGGTTTGCATGGAAGTTCCCACCATTGCTCACCATTTCCTTCAATGGTGCCAATTCCAGTGAATGTCATATCATCTAGTCTATAAAACACAAGCCATTGCTTATTGCTGTCCTTTTTAGGCCAGCAATCTGGACCATTAGGTGTCATTAAAACTCCATCAACCTACATAAAATCAAATACAGTATCTAACTCTGAGCAAAAGTTATATTTTGTATGGACAAGAACAAAAACACTAAAATTTTACAAAAAGATGAAAATGTTCTTACTTGAAAGATAAGACCTGGTTTACATGGCCCATAAAAGACAGTTGAAGTGATCATAAATGTATAATCTTCAGGAGCTAAAACAACACCTGATTCTACAGCACAGGCTGCTTTCCAAGCATCCCTGAATGCTGCAGTATCATCAGTTGTACCATCTCCAACTGCACCGAAAGATGTAACATCGAACACGCAACCTGATGTTGAGTTCCCAGGGTCATTAGGCTCATCAGAAATTGGTGGAGGATCAGTGCTTGGGTCTGAAGGAACTGGAGGAGGAAAGGAAGGTGATTGAGACACAGGGGGTTCAGGGCTAGGGTAAACAGGGGGTTCAGGGCTAGGGTAAACAGGGGATTCAGGGCTAGGTAAAACAGGGGATTTATTAGGCTTCTGCTTCTTGTGATAATGATATCTTCCTTGTACATTTTTTGAATTCACGAACAAGAGAACTACAATAAGAAAACACAAATTCCCATGAAAGAAATCCATTCAAAGTAAAACTAACTTCAAAGATTTTCAAGTGCAGAAGAAGTGGAAAGTGAGAACAAGAAGAGGGAGTTCACAGTTGAGAACACTAGTGGGAATGTGGGATGGACCATTTGAAGTTGGAGCTGTTGTTATGTATACAACTATATGTATGCATTTTTAGAACTGAAAAATGGTTCTTCACGACAAAGTTCTTTATGCAACAGACTGACACGTGGAAAACTAATATTGGGCATTATTATATGCTATGGGAGATTGGTTCTCTGTTGCCATTAGGTAGGATGGTCTCTTCTGTTTCTTTTTTTTTTCCGCAGTAACAACATTTTTACTACGTCAGGTAGCGTAAAATATGTGTAAATCTTATAAATCTCAATAATCTACATTCGGAGGAGTACGATAAATTTTGTGTAGATATTAATTGTTTTTACTATTCGAGTCCCTGCTACCCACATTATTTTTTTAGGACATCCGAAATATGTTTTGTTTGATATCTTCAAAGTTTTATGAATTCGTTAAATTTCCCTAAGATCTAGCTTCATGTCACCTTTTCATTTTTGTTCTCGCTACTAGATCAAATGGTGTACTCTGTTTGACTGCTTGTTTTGTACCTACAGTAGTTGGAAGATGTACTGTTTCTTGTGCAATACTTCGTAGAGTTTTGTTTCAATTTACTAGAGGGGTGTCATGTCTATCTATTTCTAGGTTGGAAGAACTTGTGATCCCTCCCTGAGTTTGAGGCTCTGCCTTGCTTGAAAAGTGTGCCAGGACCCTTCACTTCAAATCTTTGTTGTTATGATTTTCTTCATTTCATCATACATTTTTCAGCAATATTACAAGGCTTTGTTTAAATTGTAAGTATACTCCACTATTTAATTAATTATTTTGTTAAATATAATGCATTATATATATATATATATATATATATGATTATAAGTTAATGGATAAATAGGAAAAAAAATTTAAAAGAAAAAGAAAAGAGATGCAGCATGCAAACTAGCATCTGCAGGTGAATGTAGTTGTGATGTGAAAAGAAAGCAATAATAAGAGTAGTGTGATGCAAAATGGTTTATGTATATGCACATCTCGTGAATTTGTTTTGTTGTTTAGCTTGTTTGTAGGTGTGGCCAAGGGTGTTTGAAGCATAAACAATAAAGCAGGTTCACGACAATAGAATTAAACCATTCACGGGTTCATGCGCGCATCTCTTATACACACATTATTTGGAAAATACACACTCATTTCACATTAATTTATACTCAGGTAATAATACTTTAAATTTATTGCATTTTGTTTCCAAATTCAATTCTGTCGAATATTTTTTTTACTGGGACAATTTTATTGGGTTCAATATATATTATTTAGGGGGAATAAATAAATAAATGATGGCACATGTAATTGCTACTTTATTGCATTGTTCAATATATTTATGAAGAGTTTAATATTAATATTGCACGCAAACGACAAACACTTTTGGCCGATCGTTTGGTGGGGTGCGGCAGCCGACCGAGAAGTTTCGAGACACTCTCTAAAATAGTATGGATTTTTTGTGACGTCCAGTTCTTAGAAATTGTAAAGACCACCTCGTAAAACGTCATTACAATGGATACCTTACGAATTCAACATTCACATGATGTTTTTTTTGCCAACTCGTTTTCTTCGTAGGATCTTCGGCTGATGTGATACACACAAACATACTATATGCTTTCATATTTATGAATCTATAAACACACATTTTCATGTGTCTGTATGTGTGTGCGTGGGCAGAGTTAAACAGGGCACGCGTCACCTTATATATGCATTATGTGTGTCACGGGTGTATGTAATGTAGCTTTACCATGGTCACGGATAAAAATATATAATCAACAAGAGAAGCTAGAGGTCATGCTTCTGCTAATTACCATACCCCGTCCACGTAATATATTACTAATTACGTACTTATTATTAAACAGTAATCACAGGATTAATTAAGGTGTGTAATTAAGAGACAAACCATATGACAAACATAAACGTGCAGTTATAATTATTTTCAAGCTATTCTGTGTGATCTGATTCTGTCGACTGTCGATCTTATTGTAATTAAATATGTGGTTGCAGCTTTAATCTCTGTTTAATCAGGATTAAACATGATTGTTTAAGCTAAAAAGGTATGTGATGCCTTTCCATCTCATGTAGGTCTCTGTGTGTGGCTTAAAGTGCTTTAGAATTTCAAATTTATAATCCTATTGCATGTGGTAGGTTCAAGGAAAATTACACACAAGAAAAACAAAATTAAAAAATATTTTTATATGTGTGTGTGGTTGCAAGCAGCTGCACTTTCTCTTTTTACCAACTAAAAACAAAATAATAATACCAGAACAAAGTTTGCTTGATTGTGCATGCACGTGAAGTGTTTTCGATTATAATTTATAACTCATTCAAGAATTGCATGCATGGCCTGTTAGTGTTTGCATGACAACTTAAGATTTACATATATACGTCTTCAAGTGATGCGGAAAATTTAAAGTAGCACTGTGAACATCTGTTTGGTAAATTTAAATTCGTTTGAATCGAGTGCTACAACAATTACAATGCACCATTAAATGTGCCAAACTTTTTTTTGTGTGTGACATTATCGGACTAATTTTATGATCGAAAAATTGATAAAATCTAAGGCACATTTTGTTAGGAAGCAAAAATCGAGATAACCAAACAATGCAAATTACACACAACAAAATTATATAACGCAGAAAACACGTGCCCAACTTGTATTATTAATCAAAACAATTATCAATAATACAACCACTCAATGACGAATACTTAAATCTAACAATACCCGAACATTCTCTCCCACACATTACGGTATTTCCATTATACGTGGAATAGCTACGTACCAAACGATACCTAAACGATATCAAACCCATTATGACTATGTATATATAGTCACCACGAACTTAGCCACCAAGATTTACCATACTTGTTACACAAGTCTTCCAATACTTGTCATACAAGTCTTACCATTTGCGATCAAGACAAACATTTTATAATAATTGTCCAATTATAATTATTATCATCCATAATAATTATCTAAATACAATTATTATACTATCCATATTTGTCTTGAATCACCAAAACACATACTACCATATTGGGTTTAACCCAACAATCCATCCCTTAAACCCAATACAGTTTTNATACTACCCATATTTGTCTTGAATCACCAAAGCACATACTACCATATTGGGTTTAACCCAACAATCCTTCCCTTAAACCCAATACGGTTTCATCACCAATTTAATGATCATCATCAATACATCGACGTCCATTCTCACAACAGTGCATCCCAATCTGAAATCACGTGCATCAACCACGAACGCCCTTCCATTCGATGAGTCACCCGATCCTTGTTTCATCAATTTTTTGGTCTCTTGAAGAAGAACACTAGTCTCACCCAAATTTCTCCATTAGTTCATCAAGCCATTGAAACAATTCTGGTGAACCCTTTCATCTTCTTCCATCTCGAACCCGAACATGATTTTCGGTGCAAGCCCCAACCGTATAGTGCTGCTCGTAACTCCTTCATCATGCTTCGCAACAAATCAATCTCAAATTTTCTCCCAGCCTCATCCATCACAAACCTGGCTTTGATACCACTTGTTAGGNAGCCTCATCCATCACAAACCTGGCTTTGATATCACTTGTTAGGGAGCAAAACTCGAGATAACCAAACAATACAAAACACACACAACAAAATTATATAACGTGGAAAACACGCGTCCCAACTTGTATTATTAATCAAAACAATTATCAATAATACAACCCCTCAATCACGAATACTTAAGTCTAACAATACTCAAGTATTCTCTCCCACACCTTATGGTATTTCCATTATACGTGTAACAACCACGAACCAAACGATACATAAACATCTTTAAGCATACCCATCAAACCCATTATGACCATATATATATAGTCACCACGAACTTAGCCACCAAGACTTACCGTACTTGTTACACAAATCTTCCCATACTTGACATACACATCTTACCATTCTTGGTACCTAAATACTTATTATAATTGTCCAATTCAAACCTTTTATAATAATTGTCCAATTATAATTATTATTATTCATAATAATTATCTAAATACAATTATTATAGTACTCATATTTGTCTTGGATCACCAAATCTCATACTATCATATTGGGTTTAACCCAAAAAAATTTATAATAAAAAAAAATTAACATGCATTTTAATTGTAGAAGGTTGTAGCACGATTTACTGGCTCTAATATTTACAAGTTCAATGGTAAATTTTACTACTACTATATTTTCACAGTAGAGGGTTGGGCCAAAACATGATCGGGTTTTTTTTTTTTGAAAACAGGGTTATTTAATTTTTAAAACTGAATAGTCATTGCTTCAGCGCAATTAAAGTTTTTAAAAGAAATAAAATTTGAAAAATGGGAGATAGCATGACAACGGAACTACGGCTCTCGGATTACTGTTGAAAACCTGTGAGAAAAAATGTTGGTGATTTTTTTGATTTCTACATATCTTGAGATAATAAAATTTTGTTTACAATGTTTTAATTTTCTTTTTTCTTTCCTCTAAAAAATAATTCAGAAACGAGCTATAAAAATAACTTTTTCTTTATTCTTTTTCTACACCTCTCTCGTTTCAGAAACCATTAAAATGATGGGCTTCTTGTAGCCCGTATATTTAAGAATACCTACTACTACTTTGGGCTTTGAACTAAGAAAAAGGTTAATTTTAGTTTACACTACATTGGGGCTAAAATAGATATGTGATTTAAAAAGAAAAATTTACTGTGCTAGTAAGTTTTAACACATTTGTAAGTCTATTAAAAATTTAATATATATATATATATATGAGTAATATCTTGGTTAAAATCTAAAATGAGAATTTATAATTTTTTATATGATAATGGGTGGTTTGATTCACGAATGATATCGGGTTAGAATTCAAAATCGGATAAAAGTAGTGTTTGATTAGTCGTGGAATGAATTTATTATGTTAACATCTTTTAATGAATAAAAAAATATAAACAATAAATATAAAAAAACAAATCACAATTATTCATCAAATATTAAATAACATAATTATAAATATTTTATTTTAAGATTTAACATGTAATTGCATAAACAAAATAAAAATAATAAATAAATTTTGATTTTATTTCTTATACCCATATTTCATACTCACCTTTCTCTTAAAATATCAAAAACTCAAATATTATTGATTTGAGTTATAAATCTTAAAATTTAAAATTTTCAACCAAACACCAAATACTTCAATATAGATACTAGAGTTATTGACAAGTAATTGTTATTAATTATCTATTTTACACATTTTTAATAAAATACTTCTATATAGAGTGATGTCAGTGACTTGACCTCTATATCCAGGTAAAAATTCTAATTTTAATATTATATATTATAAAAATCTGCATATTAATAATTTGTTAGGGACCGATACCATACTTAAATAAGAATAATTTCATAAAAATGTAATTGTTTTTAAAATTTTCCACTACAGTTAAATCTCGATAAATGAATATATTCGGGACCGAAAATTTATATTTATTAATCAAGATTATTCATTTATCGAGATCAAAAATACATTGTCTATATTATGTTAGGACTGAAAAAAAGTATTTATTTGATAAGATAATTTATTTATCGAATATTTATTTATAGAGGTATATACTCCTGGTAAATTTCAATCTACCAAAATACAGCATGATTGTATGAATCGGACTTCCTT
>QRFB01002066.1:13696-58862 GCA_008931105.1 Oenanthe javanica | reverse complement strand
TAAGCGGTGCCAAGCCTCCAGTAAGTGCATACACCTACAATTCACCACAATTTCAACCATTAAACTAAACCTAATTCACCTATACATGTGTGTGTCTATGTGTGTGTGTANCACAATTTCAACCATTAAACTAAACCTAATTCACCTATACATGTGTGTGTCTATGTGTGTGTGTATACCTCGCGAGAAATGCCATCGGGTTTTCGTTGAGAATCTTTAGGGGGCCTAGATTTCTTTTCATGAGGTAAAGACGGTGTCGTTTTTGGAATTCCTAGTATATCTTTCGCATCCATCTTGCTGCTTGTTGTGTTTGTGTTTTTCCCCAATTATTAGGGTTTGTTTATTAGCGCCAAAAACAAAGAGGATGGGAACAAGTGATTTTACACTACTAATTTTCCTTTTTCTAATTTAAATCACTTTTATTTATTTATTCTACTAAATTAATGTATATTTTATTTTTGACAATTCATTTAATTTTATGTAATTCAATTTTAGGTTTTTTTAATTCTGGATATTTTTTAAATGTATTTAAAATTTAATTATGTGATATATATATATACATGATAAATATAATATGGACCGAGGAAATTCTAAAATTTTAAAAATTGATGAATATAAAATACATTAATTTTCTTTTTTATAATAATAATATATTATTTCATTAAGAGTTTTAAGTTTTGATGAAATTATATTTTTAATAAATTTAAAGATAAAATTTATTAAACTTTAATGTGCGCACAATGTTTTTAATTAAGAGTTTTAAGTTTTGATTTAATTATTTTTTTAAGAAATAAATATCTATTTCTAGGGAAAAAATTACGGAGAACATGCTTCACTGAAAAATATAAATAAGTGATTAAGATATAGAGATTTGTTTTGATGCATTCGTTAATATCGTGTATTTTCGTTAAAGTTTTGTGCTCTCGTTAAAATTTAATTAAAAAAATTCAATTTATTTTAGTATATTAAAATTATTTTGACAATTGTGTATAAATTGAAAATCCACAACTTGTTACACCAAATATTAAAATATCGTGTCCTCACTTTTTTTTATTTTTTTAATATCTTATCTTTTGTTGATTTTAAATTTTTAATTGTTCAGCTGATTGTTATATATATATATATATATATATATATATATATATATATATATATATATATATATATATATATATATATATATATAATATAAATTTCAANCTATGGCAAATTGAAAACTCATGATTTGGAGTATATATATATAATATAAATTTCAAAATTATCATCGTATAAAATCTTTTGAATAATTATGTTACGAATTTTCCTAATAGAAATATTTTTTTAGTTACTTCTCTTGAATTTAAATTTAATTTATATTATAACTCAGATTAATTTTGTACGTTATTAAAAGTACATTAAAACTTTAATATATCAATTATTTAAATGAGATTATGAGAACAATAATTTAGAAAAAAAATGTTTTTCTTTTTTCTCTCATAAACCCAAAATTTTATTCATTAGTTTAGGATAATTACCTTAAAACCTTTTTGGATTTTGATGATTGCGGTAAGCAAGCTGAAAGTTTATAATTGATATAAAATAGCAATTTGTTACTTTGTGTACTAATCTTACTAATATTTATTATTAGTATAACAGGTTAAGTGCATTGACAGCAAGCTAACAGCCGAAAAATAGAGTCTATCAGCAAGTTATTATTGGGAAGGCAGAAGTTGTTTGGATAAAGCTTGAAGTCCGAATTTCTTAGAGATATTCTACGATCTTCATTGTACGAGTTTATCTAATATATATATATATATATATATATATATATATATATATTAGAACTCAAATATGATTTATCCAAACGTATTTTTATATTCAAATTATTTTCCTAATTAATAGGAGTTGGATTTATTCAAACCTTGTCATTTAACCAACTCTTATATATTATATTTAAACTTATATTGAATTTGTTCTTTTAAATGTTTTATCAGTTTTAGTCATCAATATTCGTAGTTTGAACGTGTGATATTTGAATTATCTTATCTAACATGAACGTTATGATTTTAACGTTAATGTGGTTTGTATAATCTTGGTAAGCCCATGGAAACCTGCAACCTTAGGTGCGAAGGCATGTGCAATGATCCACTCCTTAGGAAGATGTGCCTTGTACAGCACTGTTGGAACCTGTCCATCTTTCAGTCTATAGTTCATCCATGAGAAGAATGCTGTCAGAGTGGCACTTGAGGGATGAACCACAAAATTATTAGATGGGAGTAGAAGGGTCGTGTTCAAATCATCTTCACTGATCCTAATCTTATCATTGTCACAAGTCAAAGTTGAATGCTAATTTACCCTGCTTTGTGACATTTCTTGCTGATGTGTGAACCTGCCTTAAAAGATCAAAATTCAACTTAACATTAGCAGTGTTAGGAAGCAGACACTGATGGTTGTCAGAGAATCAAATCAGGAGCTTACACTGCTGACGTCATCAGAGTTTAAGGAGTTGTCGGACAGAGTTTACTCTATCAGAGAATACTCAATCAGAGTTTAATCTAACAGAGAATGCTCTATCAGAGAATAACAACCGACAGAGTTTATTATCAGAGTTTGTCAAGAAGCAATTCGAATTAGAGTCTGAATAGGATAGTAAGAAGGAATCCTAATGCAAGTCTATTTCCTTATGTAAAGCTATTCTATTTCTAATCTGATTTGTAATTGAATTGTAAATGTGTCTATATAAACACAGACATAGGTTAACATCAAGGTAATCTTTGAAAATCATATTATTCATAACCTAACAGCTCTTGAGAACAAAGAACTTCTTGAGAGAGTTTTGTAACCAATTTATTATCTTTAATACAGAACAGTATTCACTTGTTACATACTTGTGTTCTTAATCGATTTATTGGTACTATTACATTCAACCACCCTTCTGTAATAGCTTACTTACCTTGGCAAACAAGTGGTATCAAAGCAGGCAGTTTAAATTCAACTGTTAGATCATAAATCATGGCTTGAAATAAGTATGAGAGCATAAGAATTCCTATCTTGAAGAAAGCTGAGTACCCCACATGGAGGGTAAAGATGTTGATGTTCCTAGAAGCAATAGACCCTGATTATTTGGACAGGATCAATGAAGGCCAGTATCTACCAACAAAACTGGTACCTGCAACTATAGTGGAAGGAAGACAAAATCCTGAATTCTATACTCTTAAAGATAAGAAGGAGTGGACTAATGAGGAAAAACAAGAAGTCCTCAAAGATGCTAAGTTAAGAAACATATTACACAATAGTCTTGATTCTGTAATGTCCAACAGGGTAATAGCATGAAAAAATGCAAAAGAAACTGGGATGTTCTTGAAGTTCAATGTCAAGAAACAAGGGAAACCAAGAAAAATAGGAGATATGTGCTCATACAAGAGTATGAATATTTTGAGGCTAAGCAGAATGAATCTCTCACAGATATTTATGACAGATTTTTAACCTTGTTGAACAACTTAGCCTTGGTAGACAAAGTATATGATAATGAAGATTCTAACACTAAATTTCTAAGGGCTCTTCCAGAAGAATGAGATCTACAGACATCTTTAATTAGAGACAGGGCTGATTTAGATGAGATGTCTTTAGATGAAGTCTATGGCAAATTGAAAACTCATGATTTGGAGTTACAACAAAGAAGAAACAGAAAAGCAGCAAGACAAGATCTATTACTTTGAATGTTGAAGCCAAGATTGAAGAACCAAAAAAAAGGTGCTTAAGGCTTCAACAAGGAAAGGGAAAGAAGTAGTGATCCAAGAAGATAGTGAATCAGAGTTTGAAACAAACTCTGAAGCAAACTCTGATGAATCCACAGATTCTGATATGATGGAGATGGTTGCTATGATTGTTAAGGGCTTCAAAAAGATTAAATACAGAAAATATAAGAAGCAAGCAAATTTTTAAAAGAATAATGGTGAGTCAGAAAAGAAAGACAGGTTCAAGAAAAGACAAGATAGAGACGAGAGATCAAAAACTGTTGATAAGTCAAAGATTAAGTGTTACAACTGTAACAAGATGGGGCACTTTGCTACTGAATGCAGAAGTAAGGAATCAGGAAAAGCTTTAATCACATCAAAGAAAGATGGGATGGATTTCTCAGATTCTGAAGAAGAAACAAATTATGCACTCATGGCAAACACTGATTCTCTAAACTCTGATAAGGTACCAGACTCTATCTTTAATTTTCAAACTGATAATATCTGTGAATTAAAATCTTTTCTTAGATCTTTGCATCTTAGTTTTAAATCACAGACTTTGGAAAATAAAAGATTAAAATATGAAATACAAACTATGACTGCTAAGAATAAGATGCTTGAATATGAAAACTCTGATATGTTAAAGCTTAAGAAAGACTTTGATAATGCTATTCACATGCAAACACAGTTAGAAATTCAAGTTGAATACCTAAAATCTGAAATAGCAAAAGAAAAAGAAACTTTCAGAGTTTGGACAAACTCTGGAAAGAGAGTCCAACAAATGCTAACTAATAAAAATTGGACTTCTGCTTTAGGTTATGAATCTGATACTCACACTAAATCACATATAAAAGGAATATTGAATAAACCTGTGAAATTTATTAGAGCTAGTGACAATAAGGAAACTTCTACTGAATGCTCTAAAAACAATAGTGTGTTAGAACCTAAAAAGATAAATATAGGGTTACTTTCACAGAAGCATCTTAAGGAAAAGTTGAAGGCAGTCACTAATAAAGCTAAACCTAAAAGAAATAGGAATGACAAAGTAGAAATTACTAAGGAGAATAACTACATGAATATCCCTGATGCTCCTAGGAAAACATGTTTTACTTGTGGTAATTCAAATCACCTTGTTATTGACTGCAAATAAAAGAAAATGAAAGAACCTAAAAGATCCAATTTTAAGGCTAGAAAACAACCTAGATGTAATCCCTGTTTTCATTGTAGTAGTATGAGTCACTCAATTTATACTTGCAAAGAATATCATAATTTGTATTACAGTTTTTATAAACCATAGCCTCAAATAAATATTTTTCCAAAACAAACTGTCAAGCAAATATATGTGATAAAGTCTGATAAAAGGAGTGTATACTCTAACAGTACAAACTCTGAGAATGCAAACTCTGTTACTGTAAACTCTGTTAACACTAACTCTGATAAAAGTACTTCTGCTGCAAAAGTAAACAAGTTTTCAAAGAAAGGACCCAAACTAGTTTGGGTCCCCAAACCTACTAATTAATTTACATTTTCTGATTGCAAGGAAACATGAAAAATATCCTAGTGATTGATAGTGGATGTTCTGCTCATATGACTGGAAATAAATCCCTGCTTTCAGAGTTTGAGGAGAAGGTTGGCCCAGTAGTATCTCATGGAGATGGCAACATAGGAAGAACAATGGGATATGGCAATATTGTGATTGGAAGTGTCATCATTGAAAGTGTAGCTCTGGTTGAAGGACTCAAAAATAATCTGCTAAGTGTGAGTCAAATGACAGACAGATGTTATTTTGTGGAATTTCATGGAACTCATTGTGAAGTGAAATACAAGAAGAATGGGAAAGTAGTTCTTATTGGTCACGGACATAACAATTTATTTGAAGCTAGCTTGGATATTAATTCTGATGGTCCTTTAACTTGTCTACTTGGAAAGGCATCATCCTTGAAAAGCTGGAATTGGCACAAAAAGCTGTGTCACTTGAATTTTGGAAACATTAATGAATTAGTGAAAAATGATCTAGTTAGATGTCTTTCAAAAGTTCAATTTGATCCTGATGAACTATGTGATTCATGTCAAAAGGTCAAATAAAAGAAGACATCATTCAAGAGCAAAACTGAAAATTAAATTGATCAACCTTTTCACCTATTGCATCTTGATTTATTTGGTCTTGTCAACATTATGAGGGTGTTTGGCTTAACTTATAAGTAATAAGTAACTTTTTAAAAAAAATTATTTTCATATTTTTTTTTAAAAATTAATATTTGTTTTAGAAATTTAAGACCAAATCTTATTTTCAAATTTGAAAATAAGTTACTTATTTTCAGAAAAAGTACATATATACCAACTTTTTCAGCTTATAAGCTGCTTATAAGTCTAGACAAACGGGGCCTATGTCCATTGGAAAGAAGAAATACACTCTTGTGATAGTTGATGATTTCACTAGATTTACCTGGGTATACTTTTTGCATAAAAAGGATGAAACTGCAGAAATAATTTTTGAACATATTACAATGATTGAGAATGGATCAACTCACAAGGTAAAGAATCTAAGAAGTGATAATGGAACAGAGTTTAAAAATTCTGCAATGGAAGAATTCTACTCAACAAAAGGTATTATTCAACCATTCTCAGCACCTGGTACACCTCAACAAAATGGTGTAGTTAAAAGAAAGAATATAATACTTATAGAAGCTACCAGAACAATGCTAGAAGGAGCAAAACTACCTACTTACTTTTGGGCAGAAGCTGTAAACACTGCATGCATTACACAAAATTGTTCCTTAATCAACAAACATGGAATGACTCCATATGAATCTTTGAAGGGAAGAAAGCCAAATGTTAAGTACTTTCATATTTCATATCTTTGGAAGCAAATATTTTATTCTCAAAATAGATACTGAGCAATTGAAGAAATTTGAACTTAAAATAGATTAAGGAATTTTTGTTGGATATGCAATAACTTCTAAAACCTCTTTAAGGGCATTCAAAATATTCAATCTAAGGACAAGGACAGTCATGGAATTAATCAATGTCTCTTTTGATGAAGGTAAAATACTGGCTAACATGACAAGGATGCACAGGAAACTCTGAGATTTGAGAATGAACTGCAGAAAATAAACTTTGGTGAACCAAACTCTGATGAGTCAAACTCTGGTGAACCAAACTCTAATGAAATAAACTCTCTTCGACCAAACTCTTGTGATGTAATCTCTGATTCAGAAATGATTGAAATAGAAATTGAAGATTCTGCACATATTGAGGGGGAACAACATCAATTAAATACTGATATTGGAGATCAAAACACAATAATTGAAATATCAGAGTCTGACCAAACTCTGACAAACCCAAACTCTGAACCCCTAGACTCTGATCCATCAAACTCTGAGACTACAAACACTGATACCTCAATCTCTGGTAATTTAAACTCTGAGTACATAAACTCCGAGACATCAAACACTGATGGAAGCATATATTCAGGGGGAGGATCAGCATTTACAGAAGAATCTTTCTATGAAGGCACAAATCATGGGGGAACATCTAGTTCAAGAAATCTTCCACATCCAAGAAAGTGGACAAAAGATCACACACCTGATTTAATTANTTTCCACATCCAAGAAAATGGACCAAAGATCACACACCTGATTTAATTATTAGTGATCTGGAAAGTGGTGTAAAGACAAGAAAAGCTACTCAGAATGAATGTCTATTTCATAGTTTTCTGTCACAAACAGAACCAAAGAAGGTTAAAAATGCTTTGAAGGATGCAGATTGGGTTACTGCAATGCAGAAAGAATGGAACGAGTTTGAAAGGAATGAAGTTTGGACCCTAGTACCTAGGCCAAAAAACAGATCTATTATTGGCACAAAATGGGTATTCAGGAATAAGACAGATTCTGATGGAATCATTACAAGAAATAAGGCAAGACTGGTAGCCAAAGGCTATTCTCAACATGAAGGCATAGATTATGATGAAACATATGCACTAGTAGTTAGACTTGAAGCAATCAGAATTTTTCTTGCTTATGATGCACATAAGAAATTCAAGGTCTACCAGATGGATGTTAAAAGTGCATTTTTAAATGGTGAACTTGAAGAAGAAGTTTATGTTGAACAACCACCTAGCTTTGTCAATCCAAAATATCCAAATCATGTCTACAGACTGGATAAAGCTTTATATGGACTAAAGCAAGCACCAAGGGAATGGTATGAAACTTTAGCTCTATTTTTACTTGAAAGTGGTTTCACTAGTNCTTGAAAATGGTTTCACTAGAGGAACAATTGATAAAACCTTGTTTTATAGAACTCAAGGTAAGGATTTATTATTGGTTCAAATATATGTTGATGATATTATATTTGGTTCCACTAATGAGAAACTCTGTGAAAGATTTTTAAAGTTAATGCAGTCCAGGTATCAAATGAGTATGATGGGAGAATTAAGTTATTTTCTAGGTTTATAAGTAAAACAGACTGAAGAAGGCATTTTTATTAATCAGTCTAAATATACAAAGAATCTACTCACAAAATTTCAAATGCATGACTCTGCATCTGCTACAACTCATATGGCTACTGCAACAAAGCTTGATCAAGACACTGGAGAACCTGTTGACATTACAACATACAGAGGCATGATTAGTTATCTACTTTATTTGACTGCAAGTAAACCAGACATCATGTTTACCACATGTCTGTGTCCTAGATTTCAAGCAGATCCAAGAGCACCACATTTGATAGTTGTGAAGAGAATTTTCAAATATCTCAAGGGCACTATTAATCCTAGAGAGTCTTATTTTAAATTAATTGGCTATTCTGATGCTGACTTTGCAGGATGTAAAATTGACAGAAAAAGTACAAGTGGCAGTTGTCAATTTTTGGGTGGAAGACTAGTGTCATGGTTTAGCAAGAAGCAGAAATCAATCTCAACATCTACAGTAGAGGCTGAATATGTAGCTGCAGGAAGCTGTTGTTCACAGATATTATGGATGAAAAATCAGCTACTGGATTATGGTTTGAACTTCTCTAAAATTCCTATTTATTGTGATAATCAAAGTGCTATTGCAATGACAGGAAATCGAGTTCAACATTCTCTGATAAAGCACATCAGTATCAGATATCATTTCATAAGGGAACATGTTATGGAAGGCACAATTGAATTACACTTTGTTCCCATAGATCAACAAATAGCAAATATATTCACCAAACCTTTGCCTGAAGCAACATTTAACAGACTGGTTTTTGAATTAGGAATTGTAACAAGTGGCTCAACTTGACTTAGCAAGTTTCAGATAATCAGAGTATATGTCAGAGTATGAGATAAACTATGATGGAAATGAAGTAAACTCTGATGAAGCAAACTCTAATCATTGCAGCAACTAATCTCTGATCACAAGTTATTAGTGTTTATGGTAAACTCTGTCAGAGTCTGTAGTAAACTCTGACAGTTCATTCTAAACTCTAACTCTTATAAACTCTGACTTGCTAAACTCTATTTATGTGGTTAACTCTGAGATCATATTTATGACATCATATTTCTTTTTTTTGACATCATAATTATCATTCTCTGATTGGATTTGAAATAAGGCACGTGTATCTCACGAATGACGGTTCATATACTTACATAGATATACAAACACTTGCCGTATTTTGAGACTTGTATTAATAATTGCTTTTCAAATCAATTTTTGCCACTTGTCCCACTACAGGTGTTATGCAAATGAAAAGGCACAGATTAATTCTAATTGTCATTTTGGATTATTAATCGGTATCTATTATTCATCATTTGTTCTCTTTCTCTAGTTTCTCGTAAACCCTAACTGTTCAAACCTGCACATCTTCATTATTTCAATGCCATCCAAAGGACAAACCTTTCCAAACTACACTTTTGCTGCCACCAACTATATTGCTCTGTTAAACAAATATGATGCACCTGAGGATTATCATGTCATTCAATATTTCTTAAGGAAAAGTTACATAGGCTATGTTTTGCAAGAACCTTTGAACTTTTCTGCTCAATCCTTGATAAGAATCTGGTCATCTGCAAAGTTTAACAATGTAGGTGATGATGAAGAACCGGTCATCACGTTCAACTGCAATGGCAAGCACANAATGCAGGTGATGATGAAGAACCAATCATTACATTCAACTGCAATGGCAAGCACATGATCACACCTACTGTTGTTCGACAAGCCCTTCATCTTCCAGAAGTGGCTGAGTATGATGATATTGTGGGAGATGAACAGATGAAAGAATTTTTCAGGTCTATAGGCTATGGAGGAAGCCTATCAAAGTTGAGGAGCCTGAAAAGACCCAATCTTCGAAGAGAATGGAGTTTCTTCTTCGATTGCATAACAAGGGCCTTCACAGGTAAGTTCATGAATTTTGATGCAATCCCTCAGCTAGCACAACAGATTGGGTATTCTCTGACCCATAATCTCAACTTTAATTTTTCTTGTTTAATTATTAGGCAGTTGTCTAGCAAAATAAATGATGATGCTCATACTGTATATTTTTCTAGATTTCTTCAGTTGATTTTTAATTATTGTTGCCTGGTGTAAATTTTGAGAATGATCAGAGTTTAGCTAGTTTTTGTATGAATAAAAGAATTTTTGCTGACCTAGCTAGGAAGGATAATAAGAAAGGTAATCTCTCTCCTCTCTTTTATCCCACATAGGTCAGGCTTCTCTTAAATCAGAAAATGCCTATCATGTATGGAAGAGACTTTCTCTTTGTGGCTATGGATCCGAATTTAGCACCCACTGGTTCAAACCCAGGTCACCCTCCAAACACTGACACCCAAACACTTTTGCCAACCTCTACAGTCTCCTAAAAGGCTGTAGTTGTAAAACACACCTCTCAACAGGGATCAAGCAAAAGGAAGGGGAAGGCAGTAAAAGAATCTTCTCCTAAAAAGAGAAAATTGATTGATGAAGATTCAGATTCTGATGAATGGTTGGTTTTTCCAAGAGAAAGACTGTTGAACAGGCTTCTGAGATACCTCCTGCACCTTTTATGAAGCNAAAAGGAAGGGGAAGGCAGTGAAAGAATCTTCTCCTAAAAGGAGAAAATTAATTGATGAAGATTCTGATTCTGATGAAGGGTTGGTTTTTGCCAAGAGAAAGACTGTTGAACAGGCTTCTGAGATACCTCCTGCACCTTTTATGAAGCCATTCACAGTAAATCCAATGCCTGAGGTGAAGAAGAAGAGGAGAAGATTAGTCAAGGCTGTAAACTCTGAGGCTGCAAACACTGAAGGACTAAACTCTGATGCAGCAATAAACTCTGATGTTCTAATATCTGATAAGCCAAAATCTCAAGATTTAAACTCTGAAGACATCTTAAACTCTAAGCCAAACTCTGATGTCTTGACAAATTCTGTTGAAGCATGGCGTTGCTGGAAGGCAAATATTCCTTGGAAGGAACCTGGATTACCAGTTCCAATTGAGAACATGATTTTTCGGTATGTCAAGTCAACAGCTGATTGGTGGACAAATATTGCCCATTATAACCGTGAACGTATTAGACGGGGGGCTACTGTTGACAAGATAGTCTACAAGAAAAAATTTGGGAATTTAAATGATCTTTGGCTCAAGGCTGAACAGGAGCGACAACACAATTATTTGAAAGATGGGCCATATGTCACTCCTGAGGAAGCTGTTCCTATAGCAATCTCTGATTCTCCTTCAAACTCACTTAAGCAAATTATCAAGGAGATTTCTTATGAAAGAGTTAGGGAGTTGGCAGAATAAGTAAGGAAAGAGATGGAAGATAAGAAGTCTAAATCATCTACCTCTCCCAGTTCAAAACAATTTTCAAGAAAGAAGAGGAAGTCTGTCACTTTTGGCCAGAATCCACAAGAACCTATCTCTCAAAGTGAGATAGCAATCTCTACATGGCCAGGCACATAAGAAACTGTTGATCAAAGTTTAACAGCAGCCACTATTTCAGCAGATGAAGCCAACTTGGATCAGGGGTATAACCCACAAGAATCTTCAGCTCAAAGGGTTGAAGAAGTTGTTAAGGCCTCAGCCACACAAGAACCATCCTATCAAAGTTTGGATGCAGGCAATTTACCTATTTTAGCATACCTTGCTGTTGCTGATGCTGAAGGCAATCTCTGGTAGAGTCAAGCCTACAAGAACCTTCACCTTAAAGTGGTGAAGCAACTGAAGATATGACTCAGGTCCTACAAGAATCAATCATCAATTTTATGATTGCAGACCAAGACTCAAATGTTGGACAGACAAACTCTGATGAAGCTCCACTGGCAATCTCTGATATTCTTATGGTGCTACCAATCTCTGCATAGCCAATGGAGACAACATCCACATCCACAACTCAAGGTATAAACTATGACTTTTCTTCAGAATATGCATTCTCTGATAGTTTAAGTTCAGATTTTACCTTTCCTATTTTAACTGCTAGAATGATCATGAATAGTCCTGAAAAGGGTACTCCTAATCATGTAACTACAGTCAACCTTTCTCAGCCACCTCTTATTTCTGTAGGACATTGTGTGTTGAGCTTTTATAGTGAGTCTGAGGTAAAATGTGTGAAAAAACAGAATTAATGAGAGGCAGATACTGGATCTGGCAAAAGGTGAGGTATAATTGAGAAAGAAGTTAGCTACTTCTAGTGAGAAAAATCTAACTCTTAAAAGTTATGATATGTGTGATGTGAGAAGTAATGAGATTAATTTAAAAAATAAGAGTGACTTCGGATGTTCCATATCTTTTGCAGGTACTTAGAGTTTATCTGTTGCAAACTTTGATCCTTTGCTAAACTCTAAGAAAGCTGCAAACTCTGATGGGGAGGACACAGACTCTGATGAGCCTATTTTTACTGATGAAGAAGTCACAGATCTGTCAATCCCTTACACACAAAGGTAAAATACAAAGAAGTGGCCAATCAATTCTCATGATGTGCATGAAAGACTGAGAATGGAGTATCCTGATTATATGGTGGTGAAGGAGCTCAAAGGAGAAATTGAAGCTGCTCTAAATGCTGAAGGTATAAAGAGAGATTTCACTTTTCAGGCAGAAACTCCTCAAGATGTTTTGATAGATTCTCTCAAACAAAAAGTTTGGGATAGTTCTTGGAAATACTCAAATGAAGTCATCTATTGGCCACATGTTCATGAGATGATTGATAAGGCTGATCAGGAAATCAATTATGTTGAAATGAAGTCAATTTTGAAAGCAACTACTGTGTTGTCCAAGGGACTTCACAATGACATTGGTGACCTCAAGGATTCTATCACCAAAACCTCTACTTCTGTTCAATCTTCACAAAATTCTATGGAGCTAAAAATAAAAACTGTCTCAACAAAACAGGATGCTTTGGAGGCTAAAGTAGACAATCTTTCTAAATCTGTTAGTTCTATGTAGGGGATGTTACGTACAATAATTGAACTTCTTACTGTCAAGCCAGAGAATGATGTCAGAAAGGGGGAGAAGGTTTCAGAAAAATGTAAGGAGGATGCTGCACAACAACCTGACAAACCTGATGATGAAGATCAAGGGAGTCATAAGGAGGGAAAACAAACTATGAAGCAGCAAACTCTGACTGGTCAAACTTTAACCACTCAAACTCTGATGGCAATAAACTCTGATAAACAGTTAATCTCTGACAAACAGCAAACTCTGATAGAAGCTTATTTGGATTTAACAAAAAGGCTTGAAGAATAAGAAAAGCCTAAGAAAGTTGAGGAACAAAATTTAAAAGATGCAGAACTAGCAAGGAAGCTATTTGAAGAAAAAAATCCTGGCTTAGATCTAGTTGATGTGGAAGCTGAATTGAAGAAGTCTGATACTGACAATCCTCAAGTCTAGAAAAAGAGAAAATATGTAAAGAGAGGTACAATTCAGAAGAAGGTACCTGCTCAACAGAAGAAGCCAGAATCTAAGCCTATTCAAATCAAAACTGTTGAAACTCCCAAGCCAGTTGCTCAATCAAAATCAGTTTCAGAAATTCAAACAAGATCATTTACAAGAATTCAACAAAAAGCTCTAGCTAAGCCAAAGAATCCTCTCACTATGTCTGGAACAACTTTTCTTTCAGGTGGTTCAAGCTTGAAGATAAGGAAGAAGAATATAAACAATCTCTGATAAGGAAGAAAAGATCTGATCTTCTATGGACAAAGACTCAAACTTTGACTCTCAATACCAGGCTTGGAAAAGACAAAGGTGGTATTGGTGATTCACATGCTAAAGTCTACAGGGGTGAAACAAATATCTTCAGAGATCCTTTTTCATTAAAAGATAAACATGAAGAAGAGTTGTCTCAAGAACATTTGGACAAACTAATCTCTGTTAATATTGTGAAAGATATCTTTTATGGTGCCCAAGCAAAGGAGAAACTCATTTATTTCTTAGAGGATGGGAGAATTTTGAAGATTGCTCGAGAAGATTTAATTCAAAAAGCATCTAAAGAACTTGAACATGTTCTATATCTTCTAAATGATGAAAATGAAGTTACTTCTAGATGGATGAAGATTATTGAAGGAGTAATAATTGAGAAAAAGAAGAATAAAAGGCTAATGATGATAACTCTGAAGAGTATGAACCTGGATATGTATTTGAAGATGAAACAAGATGAGCTATGAGAAAAGGAGATGCAAGGGTCAAAATGGTGCTAGAGATTCCTACACTAATCTTAAATCCTAATGGTATGAAGGCCTGTTGCATTGCCATGGATGAAAGAATGGACAGATCATCTATCTATGCTCTAAGGGCTGCTATATGTCAGATTGATGATTCTTCTGAATAGATGAAGGAATTGAAGGAGAAGCTGTTGATTTGTTGAAAAATGCTGAAGAAAAACTTCTAAATCAATTTCTGAAACATGATTTCTCTTACAGAAGAATCTGAATTAAAAAGGGTAAACAAACACTGATGCATTTGTCTTGGATTTCTGACATCATGAGTAAAATTTATGTTTTAATTCTTAAAGCATTAATTGAGAAAGATTGTTAGGAAGCAAACACTGATGACTGTCAGAGAATACAAATCAGAGCTTACATTGCTGACGTCCTCAGAGTTTAAGGAGCTGTCGGACATAGTTTACTCTATCAGAGAATACTCAATCAGAGTTTACTCTAACAGAGAATGCTCTATCAGAGAATAACAAACGAAAGAGTTTATTATCAGAGTTTATCAAGAAGCAATTCAAATTAGTGTCTGAATAGGATAGTAAGAATGAATCCTAATGCAAGTTTATTTCTTTATGTAAAGCTGTTCTATTTCTAATCTGATTTGTAATTGAATTGTAACTGTGTCTATATAAATACAGACATAGGTTAACGTCAAGGTAATCTTTAAAAATCATATTATTCATAACTTAGCAGCTCTTAAGAACAAATAACTTCTTGAGAGAGTTTCATAACCAATTTATTATCTTTAATACAGAACAATATTCACTTGTTACATACTTGTGTTTTTAATCGATTTACTGGTACTATTATATTCAACCCCCCTTCTCTAATAGCTTACTTATATGGGCAAACAAGAAGTTAAAGCATATTGAGTAATTGATCCTTCGTTTAAGAAACGAATCCACTTATCGAGATTTTTAGACCTACTCAGATCTTCATCTAAAACATATAAAAATTGGTTCTTTTTATCTCAAAATTACCAGCCATTTTTAATTCATTAAATTTATTAACTAATAATTGATGGCAAGAACAAGAATTAAAAAACCAATTTAAATGCTTAAAGCAATTAATTAAACAAAGAAATGAAGTCCACAACTAATTCAATTACCTAAGTAAAAATTAAGTAACTAAATTAATTAACACACTATAATTACCATTGATTCGAATAAACACACTTAATTATTACTTAATTGAATTAATCGACTAAATAATATTCTAATTAGCACAAGTGACTTATTCAAATTGTCCAAGAAATAAATATGTGACATGTTTTTAACTTATGATTGATTCTATCAAAAACAGCCAAACAAGTCACTACTAGAACTAGGATGCGATTGAGAACTACTGAGTTTTACTGAGTTAACTCGGTTGAGTTACGGATCTAAAACTGATCAAATATTATGATCAAGGGACTAATAAACTGAAGATTCTCTATTAACAGCCTGATTAATCATCGTAACAACAAGATTTAATCACGATTTTAACAAGAACAAACTCAATTTTAATCAATCAGTATGATGCGATTGTGTGTATGTATATGTGTATGTGCAAATCGCCTCGAAGCCTAAACTAGAATCACATTTGAAATTAAAAAGAAAAAAAGGATTGAATGTGATACTATATATAGAGTCTTGGATGTGATTTAGGTTGCTAATTCTTGGATGCGATCCAAGTCACTACACCTTGGATGCGATTCCAAGTGTAGTAGCTTGGATGCGATCCCGCGTCAAAGTCACTATACCTTGGATGCGATTCCAAGTGTAGTAGCTTGGATGCGATCCAAGTCACTATACCTTGGATGTGAATTCACACTTAAAAAATTCTAATATTTTTGATATTTTTAGCTTTTATTCAAATTTATTAACTTAAATTCGAACAAATTAGCTAAAAAAATAATTGATGTAAATCAATTATCACAAATGATATTTATAAAATATTATAATTTATACCATAAATTGATATAAATCATAATAAATTATAAGAATTATTTATGCTACTATTTTTAATATTTTTGAACTCTAAAAATATTAATTATGATCAAGTCCAATAATATTACAAACTCACAAAATAATTATTATTAATAATAATAACATGAGTTGTTAAAATTATCAAAATAAATAATTTATACTTCTTATTATTTTACTCTTAATTTAAATATTAGAAATTAAACATAAATGCCTATTTCCTTAACTTAAATTAATTTTAAATAATTTTGAATTTTTTAATGCCAAGTATTTATTAATAAATACAAGCATCAAAATATTTCTAAGACCAAAACTAAATAAATACCAGATAAAATTCTAGCTACCATGCACAAGGTATTTATATAACTTAAAGCCTTAAACTACTGGAATAAAATTGGTAGATAAATTCACAAGTCCTAAAAATATGACAATTAATTAACTAGTGAATTTATCAGCTTCAAATTGCAGTTTTTGATTACTAAATAATTAGTTAGTAGAATTTAACATCCCAAGTTAACTAACCAGCCTAGAGAAATTGACTTCATCTAGTGGCTTAGTGAAGATATCTGCAATTTGCTACTGTGTAGGTACAAAATGTAACTCTACAGTACCATTCATGACATGCTCTCGAATTTTGTTCAGCAACAAGCCATAGTCCTGGAGTCGGTTCCTCACCCATAAGATCTGAACACAACATCTACCAGCTGCAGTGTATTCTGCTTCGGCTGTCGAAGTGGATACTGAATGTTGCTGCTTGTTATACCAGGATACCAACCTTCTTCCTAGAAACTAACAGCTTCCAGATGTACTTTTCCGATCAATCTTGCAAACTGCAAAGTCAGAATCTGTACAGCCAACAAGGTCAAAACATGTACATTTAGGGAACCAAATTCCAAGATTCGGACTTTCCTTAAGATACCTAAAAATTCTTTTAACAACTATAAGATGTGACTCCTTAGGGTCAGCCTGAAACCTAGCACACAAGTATATAGAAAACATATTATATGGTCTACTTGCAGTTAAGTAAAGGAATGAGTCAATCATACCTCTATAGTTTGTAATGTCAACCCTCTTACCAGGTTCATCGTTATCAAGCTTAGTGGCAGTTTCCATAGGAGTTTTGGCTGTTGATGCATCATCAAGACCATACTTCTTCAGAAGATCTCTAACATAATTGGTCTGGCAAATGAAGATTCCATCTTTTCTTTGACTTACTTGGAGTCCAAGAAAATAGTTCAGCTCTCCCATCATGCTCATCTTATACCTACTCTGCATTAGCTTAGCAAATCTACTACACAGTTATTCGTTAGTAGACCCAAATATTATGTCATATACATATACTTATACTAATATCATATCATATTTATGCATTTTATGAAATAGAGCTTTATCTATGACACCTTTAGTAAAGCCATTTTCAAGTAGAAATTCTGATAGAGTGTCGTATCATGTCTGAGGTGCTTACTTGAGGCCATAGAGTGCCTTGAAGAGAAAGTACACAAAATCAGTAAATTCTGGATCTTCAAACCCTGGGGGTTATTCCGCATATACCTCTTCTTCATGTTCTCCATTCAGGAATGCACTCTTCAAATCCATTTGATATACTTTAAAATTGGAATGTGCTGCGAATGCCAGAAACATCCTGATGGCTTAAAGTCTGGTCATTGGTGCATATGTTTCATCATAGTATATACCTTCTTCCTAAGAATAACCCTTAGCAACCAGTCTAGCTTTATTCCTCATGACAATGCCATCTTCATCTAGCTTATTTATGAATACCCATTTTGTGTCAATTACAGACTTGTTCTTTGGCCTAGGTACCATCTTCTATATTTTCTGTCTTTCAAATTGATTGAAATCTTCTTGCATTGCAATTAACCAATCAGGATCATCAAGTGCTTCTTCAAATTTCTTTGGTTACATTTTAGATAGGAAACCAGAGAAATGACATTCATTATGTGTAGCACTTCTAGTTTGAACTCTAGCATCTGGATCACCTAGAATTAGCTCATAGGGATGATCTCTACTCCACGCCCTATGTCTAGGCAGATTAGCTCTAGATGATTCAACATGATATTCATTGTGCTGAGTTCTGTTAGTTGATCCTTCACTTGTTCCCCTTGAGTTGTTGCTGGGTTGAGAATGTGACTCTACCTGTATTAGTAGTTTCTGTGAATCTTCCACTATTTCCACCACTAGGATCAGAATCATCATTACCATTACTTTCAATTGGAGCTTGATGTTCTATAGCAAACTCAGGTTCATCTTCACCTTTATCTGAGTTTAAGTTTTCAAACGTCAAAGTTTCAATGTCATCTTCTCGTTGAATACTTGGGAGCCTGAGATCATCAAAAGTTACATTCATGCTTTCAATGACCTTTTTGTGATCAATCACATAAACCCTGTAAGCTTTAGATTCCAATGAGTAACCAAGAAATATGCCTTCATGAGCCTTAGATTCAAACTTTCCCAGATGCTCATCATCTTTCAATACAAAGCACTTTGTCCCAAATATGTGAAAGTACTTCAATGTTGGTTTTTTGTTTGCCATTAACTCATATGGAGTGTTGTCATAGTCTTTGTTGATCAGGGTATGGTTTTGAGTGTAGCAAGCTGTATTGACTGTTTTAGCCCAAAAGTACAAAGGTAACTTGGCTTCATTCAGCATTGTTCTTGCTGCTTCAACCAGAGTTCTGTTCTTCCTTTCTACTACTCCATTCGGTTGCGGAGTCCTGGGTGCTGAATATTGTCTTGAAATGCCTTTCTCAATACAAAATTCATTCAAGGATACATTTCTAAATTATGTTCAATTGTCAGACCTTATCTTCCTAACAAGCAAATTAGCTTCCAACTCAATTTTCTTTATGTGATCAATGATAGTTTGAGGAGATTTATCCTTTGAGGCTGAAAACAGTACCCAAGAATATTTAGAGTAGTCATCTACTATTACTAATGCATACCTCTTCCTTGACAAAGACATAACATTATAAACTGGACCAAATAAATCTATATGCAGCAATTGTAGTGGTTCAGTAATGTTTGAAATTTCTTTGCTTTTGTGGGATGCTTTCTTTAACTTCCTTTTTTCACATGCCTCACACAGGCCTTCTTGACAGAATTCCATCTCAGACAAACCTCTAACCAGTTCCCTCTTTACTAAGGAGTTCATTTCTTTGAAGTTTAGGTGTGAAAGTTTATTGTGCCATAACCAACTGTCCTCTGTTGAAGCCTTGCTGTAAAAATATTTGACTTCACTTTTACTTGCAGAGAATAAGTCAACTATAAAAAGATTCCCCTTTCTTACTCCTTGAATAGCAAGCTTGTCATCTTTCCTGCTTTGAACTTCACATTTCTCCTTTTTAAATGTGACATTATAACCCTTGTCAGTGAATTGACTGATGCTCAGGAGATTGTATTTCACTCCATCAACAAGAGAGATATTCTCACTGATAACACTTCCAATTTCCAGTTTGCCATATCCTGTTGTGAATCCTTTGCTGTTATCTCTAAAGGTAACTATCAGGACAATTTTCTCAACCAAATCTAATAACAGGGCTCTATCACCAGTCATATGCCTAGAACAACCACTGTCGAGAATCCACATGACACGTTTGTTCTTATCTATATCCTGCAACCATAGATTTATTACTTCTTCTTTGGCACCCAAACTTGGTTGGGTCCAAGAGGCTTAGAGAATTTAACAGTTTTAGTAACATGAATTGTCTTGTCATGGTCTTTCTCATCGACTGTGCCCTTATCCTTTGGTTTAGCCTTGACAGGTTTGTCTTTAGGCTTGGGGACATGGGCTTCCTTCCTAGACTTAGGAGGACTACAGTATTTTCCCTAACATGTTTTCTACTCATGTTCACATCTTTGCTAATACAAGTACTAGACGTAGCATTCATCAAATTTATATAAGCAGACATGATGTTAAAAACATATGGTATACATCCTACTTTACCACATGGTTGATGAGAAGTAGGCATGAAAGGCATACTAGGAATTTCAGTTTTAACTTCTTTATCCTTTTTGCATGCATGCGTAAGATGTCCAGTAGAATTACAGTTATTGTAAACTTTCCTAGCAGCGTTAAGGGAATAAGCATAATCTTTTTTCTTATTAATACCTATCTTGCCATTTCTGTTAGCCTTTTTCTTTTCATTCTTGTTACCTGTTTCATTTTTAATCCGGTCCTTAGGATCTTCAATTCTATCAGATTTCCTAGGTAACTTTTTCTCTTCTTCCTCTCTCTTTTTATCTTCAGCAAGGATTTCTTCTTTCATTGTGATTTGTTCTTCATCGATGGGTTCTATGACAAACTTCTTGTATAGGGGCTGATTAATTTTTTTTAACACATGTGGAATGTCTTGCTTCGCAGGACTTTCCTCAATAACTGACTCCACATGTCTTTTTCTTGCTTTCTTATCATAGTCAAAACCTATACCAACTTTTTGACCTATAACTTGTTTATATATCGCGTCCTTAACAAGATTAGAAAATTTCTTATATGCCTGAAGTTTTAACTCTAGCTCATAAATTTTATTCAGAGAGATAGGCTGTAGAGTTTGATGTTGCAATTGGGTCAAAGAATAAAGATGTTTTCTTTGAAAATACAAACACTGTGATTCTTTTACAGAACCCCTTCACTCTATCAGTGTCGTGAATTGTTTCTTCCACCATCTTTTCTTTTAACATATCCTGGACTGTTCTCAAAGTTGTCTTGTCAGGTTTGTGAGTAGATCTCTTCATTTTGTAAGCACTTTTCTCAGTATGTTAGAATTGCAGGTCTTGTACTTATGAAGTTCTCTTCTCATTTGAACTTTCCCTTTCATGAATAAGATAAACTTTGTTCTATCCTTCTCAGTAAGAATGTATGGACCAGAATCTCTAACAACCTCTGGCTCTTCAGTGCCATCCTATTTTCTTACATACACTGGATCCTGATAGTATCTTGATTCTTCCTTTATATATGTTCCCGACGTTTCAATTGCTCTGTTCAATCTAAATGCATAGATCAACTCAACTGCTATTAAATCTTGTTTAGTTCTACCTTTCTTGCTCTTGAGTTGTCCATTTACATACTTCATGAAATTTAAGTGGCTTCTATCCTGGCATTCATCAGATAAAGTCAGATTGTGAAGAGTTGATTCTTTGTAGTATTTGACTACTAGAGGTTGTTCGAATGCTTCAACGCTGATTTCTTTTATCTTTGATTCCACTTATACCTAACTGATTCCTTGATACTGTAAAGATAATTCTTTTCTCGTTGTTGTTGGTCCATGATATTGTAGAAGGGGGGTTGAATACAATATCTATTAATTATCGCGGAATATTGGATTTAAAAATATTATTTTAAATTCACACGAAATATTAATTGAAATGAAATACTGTTCAAGTAGAAGATATAATTTTAACTTGAAAAGTATTACAAAATTAATTAGTAGAAAGTTTATATAACTGTTTAAAAGCTTAGAACGATTTTGACATGAATTGTTCGAGTTTAACAATTATATTCCAAACTTGCACAGAAATCTGTGAATATTACAATACAGATAAATTTCTGAATTTGAACTGTATTTCTAACTACAGAAATGAGAAGTGATCTCCTCATATTTATAGAGATTAGAAAAGCTTAGCATTACTTTTCAGCATTACCTTTTAATCTGAGAAATAAGCCTAGTATTACATTTAAAATAGCTGGGCATTACTTTCTAAGCTCGGTATTACCTTTTCTAAACACTCGGTATTACCTTTTCAAAAGACTCGGTATTACTTTTTAAAAAGTAATGCAGATTTCCTTTTTCTTTTAATAAAAAGACTCGGTATCACTTTTTGAAAAAATAATACAGAATTACTTTTTAAATGAAAATCTCGGTTTTACTTTTTAGAAGTTGTTCGGTATTACCTTTTAAAAGGACTCGGTATTACCTTTTCAAATAACTCAGAATTACCTTTTTAATTAGCAATTTCGGTATTACTTTTTAAAAGGTAATTTGAATTATAGTAAAAGTAATATTAACTTAATCTTTTATAGTAAATTAATTCTACTTCATTTAATTAAATAATTTATAAATTAAATTAAATTCATCTTGAATTAATTTAATTAAATAAATTAAATAATTAAATTCCTTTTGATAGTAGAATTAAAATACTATCTGACTTGTAAAACTCTGTAGTCAGCTTCACAGTCTTCTCGTCTCTTCTTTAACTTCTATCTTTNAATTAAACACTAATTAACAAATACATTTTTATAATACATTTTCTCAAGAACATTTTATCGAACACCTTACATGCATTCAATCGAATTTCAAAAATTATAACTTCAGATAATCAACTAATAAGCTATACAAGCAAGTCATCAAAATCAACCCAAAATCATGTATGACCACTAAAGTATCTGGCGGTCTTCACCATGGTAGCAGTTATAGCAAAATATATATACATCAATATTTGCATATACACGAACAAAAGCAGTTATAGCAAAATATATATACATCAATATTTGCATATACACGAACAAAAACATATTCCATAAATATAAAAAAATAACTGTAGAGAACACATTAACAATGGTACCAAAAATATATCGGTCGGGTTATGGTTGTTCGGGTTGTGGTTGTTTGGGCAGTCGCTCTTTCGCTCTTCAAGCCACAACCGTCAGTTCCTTCGGCGGTCTTCGATTAAAATTCCCCCAGATCTAAGAGGCTGTGTGTCTGTATGTATGTGTCCGTGTGTTGTGTAGGTTTTTAAGTAAACAAAGTAATGAAACGATGTCGTTTTACTTACAGCCACCGCCAGACAATGTGACGGTCATTACCTCAACAAATAATATGCATGACCGCCAGATAATGTGGCGGTTATAATGTTTGTTAAAATATATAGTTACCGCCAGATAACGTGGCGGTTATGACTAAATGTTCAACTTTAGTTTCTAACTTCGATGACCGTCATGATAGGCATATTTAGCTGTGCCATTTTTGAAAACATGAACGAAGCTGTCCCATTTTCGATAACGAACTGGCCTGCTGTCCTAGAAATGCAATGGATCCCGACCTTGGAGTTCTGTTTATTTTCTAGCTATGCTCTGACTGCTATCACTTTCTTTCTCTTGTTATTATATATCACGTTAATGAATGTTTATCTCAACCTAACTAAGTGTCGCAGGTAAAACGATGCTAATCCGATAAAGATAATACATATAAAATTTTTGTTAGGACTTTTATCCATAAATTATTATAATTATAAATTAGTTTTAAAATTTTTTAATAAACTAAAAAAAACCTACACAATATATATATATATATATAAATTTCCAAAAAAATTCGAATATTACATTCTACCCTCCTTATAAAAATTTGGTCCCCAAATTTTACATATAAAACACATAAGTGTAGCAAATTCACAAATAAATCTTACATTAAAAATAAAACTAGTGTAGCAAATAATTTCATACCTTAGTCTTGTTTAGGTTGGTGTTGATATACTCGTCCATAATCGGGTAAAACGATGCTAATCTGATAAAGATAATACATATCAAATTTTTGTTAGGACTTTTATCCATAAATTATTATAATTCTAAATTAGTTTTAAAAAATTTTAATAAACTAAAAAAACCCTACACAATATATATATATATATATAATTCTCAAAAAATTNTGCTAATCTGATAAAGATAATACATATCAAATTTTTGTTAGGACTTTTATCCATAAATTATTATAATTCTAAATTAGTTTTAAAAAATTTTAATAAACTAAAAAAACCCTACACAATATATATATATATATATATATATATATATATATAATTCTCAAAAAATTCGAATATTACAGTTTTACTATTTGTTCATTATTATATATCATTTTCAATATTTTTTATATGTAAATTCATTTTTAATTAATTTATACTTATAATTGATGAATAAAAAAATATCTATTTTATGTGTATATATGGTGGTTATTTACGAAACTTTATATAAGGTGTCCCTCATTAGAACAATAGCATATATATATATATATATATATATATAATTTGTAGACAACTGTGTTAAAATATGTTTCGTTGATGCTTTTTTCATAATAATCAAATATAATAATTTTGTAAAGGATACAAGGCATATCTAGGGTAGTCTTCTCATTTTATAAAAAGAATTCTTCAAAATATCCAAAAAAAAAACCTCTTTCAAAAATACTTCTAGTTGAACACTACATTCATGTAGATTTTCTTGTCATTAGTCGATACTCTTTCAATAAAAGATTATATTTAGTATGAAATATTGTGTAAATTAACAAATATTAATTTATCAATTATTATTAATATAATATTTATTAATTGATAAAGTAGTAACTTTATTAAAATAATAACTTTTGGTCAAATCCAAAGATATTAGGTTTTACCGTGTATGTTAGAGGAATGACTCTGAAGTAGACCTGATAATTCACTATGCAACACGAATAACATGACACGAAAATTTAGTATTTGTATTTAAATTTTGAGTATACGAAACGAAAATAGACAAACACGACCTAGATTTAGTGTCATGTTTGGATTTAGCCTTTGGTACACGACACGATAGGACAATACACGAAATAAATATACTTGCATTTAAATATTAATTTTTATTATAAATATATGTATACTTATTTATTTAATTATACATAATTTTATAATCTTGTATGTAAATATGATGCAAATATATATATTTGTAAAAATACACTTAAAAACATAATATTTTTATATATTTATATATTAATTTTTATTTAATATTACACGAAAAGTACACAACACGAAAGTGCACGAACTCCAAATGGGTCGTGTTTGGATTTAACATTTCGATACACGAAACACGAAAGCACACGACACGAAAATATACAACACGAACAACTTGTCAAGTTTAATATGAAGATTAAGAGACTTATAATAATGTTTTTATAATAATTAAACTCTTTCTAAATTTATAAAATAATCTTAATATTATATTGGGGCATCTCCAACCCATACTTTCTTATTAGCTATATCTTAGGTAGACAATAATTATAGCTAACCGTCTTTATTTTAGTTTCTCCGAGAGAACAATCTGTTAGGTAAAATTTTAGATAACTCTAAAATGGTACTCTATATTTATAGATTGGGTAGTCATCATCAATAATTATTCATCAGCTCCCGTCAAATTAAAATGTTAAAATATTATTTTCTCTATAAATTCAATGGTTTGAAATCATGTACCTGATATTGAAATTGTTATTTTAAAAAATAGTTAACCGTTATAACTAATATCATTTGAGAAAATTACTCTTTTCATCATCTAAATTTTAGTTAACTATTATTTTATATTATTTTAGCTAATAAATTTAACTAATACCATCGGAAATACTCTTATAATTTGTTATAACTTCATATAATTAATTACGGTCATCGACATTGCAAGCCTCGTATGTTATATAGGGTAGCATTTGGTTGAATTCTCAGTACCCTTATTTTGGTTTAAAAAATTGTAAGATCCGATTTTTTCTTCAATAATATTATATTATAAGAGTTTTGTGATATTTTTTTTATAAATTTGTTGGTATTTGTTGTTAGTGATTAGTGCATAATTTTATATATTTTAATGTCTACTTTATTGCTCATTTTCATATTTTTATTAGTTAATTTATTGCATTTTTCTTATTTTACAGATAAGTAAAATAAATAATAAAAAGTGAAGAAATTAGTTATGAAGGGCAAAATTGGAAGAAAAATGAAGTCAAGAGAGTAAAAAGACAAAGAAGGAGTTGGTGGATGCAAGATATAGATCAATGACCAAGATTGACCCAACACCACTCAAAAACTCTATTTCTAGCTTATAAATACCCCCCTTTCTATCATCTAGCCCATCTCTAGTTTTTACCTTAGTTTTAGTATTAGTCTCTCTTTTAATTTTCTAGATCTAGTTTTTACCTCTCTCAAATATTGTAAACACTTTTCATATTAATGCAAGTCTTTATTTTCTTTTATACTAGTTTTCATCTTCATTTTTTATAAGTCTTAGTTTCTTTTATACTAATTTTCATCTTATCTTCTTTAAATATGTGACTATGATATCTTTCTAAGTACCACAAATTGTATACTTGGGAAATGAAAGGAACCCTTTTAAATTAATATTCTAGATCTAGTTTACTTCATCTCTCTATTTTACTCCTTAGTTTTCTTTATGGCTATGACTCATTTCAATTCCATTAAGTAAAAAATTAAAGTACTTGAGAATTGAAAGGAGCCCCTTTAGTTTAATGTTCTTAAATCTACTTTTTTTATGTTGTAGTTGAACCCCTTTTAAATCTCCATTTTATTAGTGGGTTTAATATTTTAGAATTAAATTTATTTCTCGGTGGGTGTTAGAATTTAGATCTACTTTTTAGTTGTTAGATTTCTTAAAATAGCTTTAATGGTTTGATATTTTAGATGTAGTTTTGCTCTTGAGTTGTATTGAATTTTAGATCTAATTTTAGTAGTATTAATTATGGTCTTTAATTTGTAGATCTATATTTAACTTTTATTTACTCATTTGGTGGCGTATGCGCTGTTCACTTTAATTTAATTAGTACTTTAATTCGTCATTTGTTTTCTTTTTGTCTCTTTAATCTATGCATGTTATTTCGTTAATTAGAAAAAGTCAAATCTTAATTCAAAAATTAAATTGTCTAATTCGCCTAAATTAAATATTAAGGAAATGCGATAAATATTCAGTCTCTGCAGAACGAATCTTAAGTATTAAAACGGAAAATTGTGCACTTGCAATTAAAATTATTTATTTTTAGCACATCAGTTAGTGTGCTCGAACTCGAGTCGTTAAGTTTGTGACATTAACTATTCAAATTAAGAGATCAAATCTAGGGTACTAAAATTTGTTTAGTCCGCAATTTCAAGCTATATATTTCAAAATTTTTGGAGTAGATTAAGAGAACACCAGAGATGCATGTAATTTCTTTTTTGCTTCTCGTTGATGGTGATTGTTCCACTGTCACTCATTCTTCTTCTCTTTTCATGCTTGGTAATCATTGTTCATTCACGACCCGTTTAAGTTGTATGAACATCACTATTGCATCGTATTGTCCTCTCATTACTAATTTCTATTAGAATGTATCTTTTTTAAATGAATTTACCGATTTCAGATACTAGAATGAAAATTTTGGAGGTGCAGAAACCACATTACCAAAACAAATCAAATTCAGACACTAAATTTGCCTTTTTTACCTTAACAAGTATACAACCAAAAATTAAGCAGCAAAAGCCAGCTTCAATAGTTCTATTAGAGTACTACACATATATATGCTTAGCTGCTCAAGACATCCGTTTATTATTACATGGTCGTCTTTTAAGGTTTCTACCGGACTCATTGCCTGGGGAGCAGCATCTATATCTTTCGTGGGGGAATCGACTAGTGGCGGAGATGCACATGGGTCTAAAGTCTCGTTTGCTGCAGAAAAATTTATGAAATTAGAATTACTCAAACGAAAATTAATAAACAAGTTTTAAACTAAAAGATTAGTAGCACATGCCTTGAGGCTGGTTCTGAACAGTATCCATGAATGTCTTCCTTAATAAGTATTGATGAAATGAAATGAAATGAATCCTGGTTTTGTCACTAGCATGCAGGGGTCATGGTATACGTGCTCTACCTACTCATTTCAATTCTTCAACGTACCAACTGATCCCATGACGGTTAAAACAATGATCCTACGGTATCTGAAATGGTGGCAATTCAAGATGCCTCCGGCCAAGAAGCTGGGAACTATATTGATGCTAGCAGATTGATCTTGTGATTAACTGATTTGTTACGTTTCTCTTCCTTGTTTGATTTGAATTAAGTGACTGTTTACTATTCACCTAAAGCTAAATCTATAAATTTAACAGATGTTGTCAAGTGATTATAATTTTTGACATTAATAAATGAAACAGGAAAACAAAGTTGATTTCTTTATTTTTCCAAATATAAAATATTAATTAAGATTCATACTTTTTATGATGATGATGCAGGGCTAGCATAAAATTGCCAACGGTGGAGGTGAGATACAAGAATCTGTGTGTTGAAGCAAAATGTGAGGTGGTTCAGGGATCTCTTTTAAAAGCATTTTCGCTGCAAGTGAACTGATTCTTTATTCTCGTATGCACTCCGAGAATTTAAGCTTCAACAGACGCATGACTGTGTGACAAATATGTGACATCTTCTTTCTTTGCAGAAGAAAGAAAAGGACATCTTCTCGTTTGTTTCATTAAAAATCTGAATTAAAATATGTGACAAATTCCAAATATTGTTTTTCCATGTATTTGCACAGAACCCTTACTGCAAATCACCAGAAGCAAAGGCTGGGATCATAAAAGGAATCAGTGGTATTATTAAACCTTCAAGGTTCGGAAACTAATCATAAAGTTACACTCTAATCTTTATTAGATATATGCAGCATTTAAATTTTCCGAAGAGTGTTATATATTATATGACAGAGACAATCAGACACACGTTGATTTTTTATATGAGTACTTAAATGCAGTGAGACGGGGAGATAATAAACATAATATTTACAGGATGACCCTATTGCTCGGACCACCGGGATGTGTAAAGACTACATTGCTAAAGGCTGTCAGGAAAACTAGACAAATCTTTAAAGGTCTCCTTTCCTTTAAAAAAATTTCCTTGAAAGCTATAAGCTATTGATATATATTACTGAAGCCTGAAAGCTATAAAGTGAGACATAACTACGATATGGTACACTTGGACAGCTAGTGATAAACTGATAATAATATATCAAAACTGGCTTGCAGAACTGTGCAAACAAGGAAAACTGATAATGTATTTCTAGAAAGCTTAATGCCTTAATTATTGGTTAATGGTATATATGCAACTCTGAGCAATTTTGATATTGTATCTTATTCAGGTAGGTGGGGAAGTTTCTTACAATGATTGCAAGTTAGAAGATCTCAATTCTCAGAAGATATCAGCTTATATAAGCCAATAAGACTTGCATACTCCTGAGATGACAGTAAGAGAAACAATTGACTTCTCTGCCCATTGTCAAGGTGTCGAAGGCAGAAAAAGGTGAAAAATGTAAATTATACCTGGTCTAATTTCGATCGAAGTTACTCTTCATATTAGGCAATTTAGTAGTTAAACATGTTTTTTCTTTAATAGAAACGATGACTGAAATCAGTACAAGAGAAATGCAAGCAGGAATTGTTCCTGAATCAGAAGTTGATACGTATATGACGGTGAATTAAAATTTTGGACATAAGAGAATTTCAAAAACTAGTAAAACAGAGTATATGCAAGTAGACTTGATTACCACAGTAACAGAGTATATGCAGGTCCCAACCCCTGGTGCCTTCTTCGCTTCAAATGTAAATATCAGACCAAATCCATAAAGGTGAGATTATTATAAAATCTTTACTTTGAATTACATCTTATGATAATCCAGATGGAGCAAACAAACGGCAACACCGAAATCTTTCAGGATCCCTGTCCAAACCATTATCATCAGAATAAGATAGGAAAGTCCGAGTTTTCAAGTCATACACACCATATCTAATAACTTCACCATCATCTGAATATTTGTCAAAGAAATATATGCAATTCGACTTAAATGTAGGGTTATAATCAGAAACAGATACGGAGATGCAGTCCTCCCAGCCCAAGAATAGTGCTTCCTTTTCTCCAAGACTACTTATTTCAGTACTCCAGGAGTAGTAATCTATGTTGCTCATATTCAACTTAAAAATCTGGCAAGATGCTGTAACTCTTATATAATTATCATGGAATATCCTCTTAATCCTCAACAAGTCTCCACTTTTAGATTTCACCAGAAAATCTCTATGACGTCTACTAACTCTTCTAGTTGCTACATTCTGATTAAATACGTTAAACCATTCAACAATAACAGTTTCACTCGTGAGTGCATCGGTATTAGCATCATAATCGCACACAGATAAAGCACCATACCTATCAATGATGTAAAATTTTCCGCGATAGAAAACTACGTCTTCAATCGCACCAGATGATTCTTTTTCCGGCCAGACCCAATAAGCAGAAGACGACGACAACAAGCACCTCTTCCCCTTAATACTATAATCATCATCACGACTAGGAGCCGGCTTACAGAAGGCAAGTACAACTCTACCATTAACCATAAACATAACACAAATAACACAATCACGATCAGTAGGACAATTATCAGACATCACAAATTTCATAATACCACGTTCATCGAGCCGTAAATGCCTAGGAAAAGCCGGAAGCTGGAGAAGAACTCCTGACAAAGGGTTATAAAGAAAAGCAGTCGATGTCCGAAACTCTTTATCATACCCTACAAGTAACCATCCATCACATGAACCAAAAACTTTCGTATGATCAATAAGATTAAACAAAAGCTCACTCTTCGCGTAACGCCTACTAGTACTGTCAGCATGAAACCTGCATGATATAGAGGTGAAACTGATACTTTGGCTAGGGTATTTTTGTGTAAGCAATAGCCAAGGAGTTGGTGCAACATGTAACATGAGTTGTTTAGCCAAGTGACGCCATGAAGTGCAGACACCAAGACATTGGTAAAGATCACAAAAGTTTTGATTGTTGGAGATTATGCTAAGGAAGATGAGGGAGAGGAGTTCTTGGAGAAGATCATGCCAAGCCATTCTGTTCAATAGATAAAAAACCATTCTGTTCAATAGATCAAAAACCTAGCTATATGAGACTTTCGGAGGAAACTATGTGTGCATTTAATATACATTAAAAATTACAAATCACAGCCCTGGTTTCACTCGGACTCAATCGAGAATTTATTAGAACACCTAATCACATTGTAAGGCTAAAAAAGTTACAGTATAATTTTTATTTTTATTTTTACTTTTTTAAAAATATAAATTAAATTTATGTTTTCGGAAATAAAACGAATTTTGAAAATTCCAATAAAAATGTAAAATAACGTTACTATTTAAAAAGTTTGAAAATAAAATTATGTTTTTAATCGATAAAATAAAAAAGCCATATTTCTCAGTTATCATATTTAAAATATTGCATACCAACACTCAAGAAGTCAAATTAACACAATCCCATTTGCTAATCAAACAAACAAAATCCAATTTATCACAGAAATCGAAAAAATATGGGGGTGAAAAAAGGATGAAGACTTTACCTTTCAAAACCAGCTATAGCAGAGGAAGAAGACAAAAGAAAGACTGGGTTGTAGAGAGAAGCAGAGCTGAGTTCTGGGTATTAAGATTGAGGAAACAGAGAAGGTGAATTAGGAGCATATGAAGCAGTAAAGGAACAAGATTAAAAGTATGGTAGTGCTATTAATCTTCTCCGTCTGATCAAGATTAATGCGTAGACTATTCTAGTCAAGATTATTGTTTAGTTTATTGGGGGTGTTTGACTCCCCATTTCTTCTGAAAATAAGCCTTTATTTTCGGAAAAAGTAGGGATGTTCTGAAAATAAGTAATTTATTTTTTATTTTGAAGATAATATTTGATTTTAAAATTTTAAAATAAATATTTATCTTTAAAAAAAATGAAAATATGTATAAAATGAAATGAAATAAATAACTTATTTAAAGTTTAAATAATCCCAAACGACCACATAATTTGAATAAGTGGTTAAATGGCTATTTGTTCTCACTTCCGTAATTTGTAAGCGAATTATTTAACTGAAAATTTTAAATAATCCTTTTAATTAAAATTTTTAAACAAATCACTACCGATTATTATTTACTATGTATTTTTGTATTTGTCGTTTGATTTTTTTACAAGTAATTTAAATTAGTTTGATCGTGTAGTTAAAATAATTATTTTTTAATTTTTTTTTTAAATTTTAGCATAAGTTATTTACTTTTCCTTCCCGTAGGTACCTGGTGATTGGATCTTTTATTCAGAAGTTTTTTTTAAAAAAAATTATTTTAATTATACAGTCAAAACACTTTAAGATATATGAAGAAAAGTCAAACGTCAAATATAAAAAAATTAATCGAGTAATAACATTAAAAATTGGGTGAAAAATGGCTCTCCCCATCTAATGCGTAATTAACGTGATCTTTAAAAATTTATCTGGTTCGATTATCATAAACCTTTTTTTAGGAATTTGGCAAAAATACTTTTTTTTAATTTATTTTTGCAGATATACGATCTTTTAAATATCATTGCATATATACGATTTTTTTAATTAAAAAACATAACCTTTGAAAAATATGATCCTTCTTTTACCTTCCTAATGTTGTCTCCTCTTTTGTCACTCTTCTCTTCTCTTTCGTTACTCTTATCTCTCGTGCCCATACTCATCTCTCTCGCTGTTTGTGTACAAGTAATTCTCATGTCTAAAATTAATCTAATTAGGCTTCAATTCAAATTATCATGTTTGATAGTACCTATCTGTATTGTTATATATGCACATATAAACCCTAAAATATCTTTTTTAGCTGTATACATTTAATTTTCGTATCTAATAATCAATTTAATTAGGTCTCGAATTAAGTTGTTGTGTCTGATTATGTATATAAGCATTATTATACATATACATATAAACCCTAGATTTTCATAGTTAGTTGTACTACCAATTGTAATTTTTGTTACATGTTTGGGTCAATATGTGTTTATAGTTAGCTGTACCACGAATTGCGTAGTGGCTCAGAACAATCAACAATGTTTCTTTGTCTTTATATATCTGAGAAATTGATACGTCTTTGTTGATTTCTACAACTTCATCTTCAATAGTTGTCTCAGCCGATATACATACCATCTCTCTAGAAACTATCACAGCATAATTGTAACACCACCTTCTCAAAATGAGACGAAAGGTTACTTATCAAACCACAAACATTTATACAGAGTACTAAAATCCACCTTATACTAATTAAATAGATCCAATAAATCTCCAAAACAATATTAAAACCTTCGAAGTAATCCAACCCAATAAATGCGAAGTAAACAAAATCTCTGATTACAATTAATGTCTAAATAATAGCTAGAAGTCTAACTTCCTAATCAACTGTAATAAGGGTAACTCTCCATCATACAGCTCGAGATACCCCTAAGTACCTGTTAGAAGAAGGAATACGACATGAGCCAAATGTCCAGTACGGATTGGAATATAATTTATAAAACAAGAAACAAGATATATAATTTGACAATTATAAATAAACATTAATTTTTTTTTAAAATAAGGCTGAAGCAAAGAGGGATAATGATATTTCATACTGATATCAAAATAGATAACAAATAACAGATACACACATCATAGGGTACATAATGTGTGCAACAAACCGGACAACGTGTACGACATATACAACGTCACGTCAAATCACAAATCACAAATCAAATCAAATCTTGGTGCACGCACGTATTCTGAAACAAATATCAAGATGGTCAAAGCTCGCCTCCTAAGCTAACTAACAGAAGGATACGTCGTGACCAATCACTGCCATGGAAGTGTCATATCACTAGTGCGGCAGTGACATGATTGTAGTACCCTTACAATTGGTTAACTTAGTATACCCTATATCACTCTAAGGGCTCAAATAAAATAATTTTCACAATTTTAAAATTACATGAATAGATATTTCAAATATTTTATGCAGATATGTAACATACATAATTTTTGAAAATCGCAGAGACAAATATTTAAATATTTCAAAACAGACTTTAAAATAACCTTCAAAAAATCAAAACAGTTAAGACGAATAATAATGGAAGGAACAGATTTACGAATGAAATGAATTAAATATAATTAATCCTAAAAATAGTAGCGCTAAAGAGAAAAGTGACGAAATCCGTACCTCAAAAATAGTAAGCTCAAACACTACCCAACTCCACAAAATCCAAAATCGACTCGCTAAACTCCGTCTCACGATCTAAACACATAAATATAATTTATTATTAATACCCAATTACTAATATACATGCACTTGATCAATATATTATATTTGATCACAATATGCTCGTTTGCCTAACTAATGCTTGTCGTTTTTGTAGATAATCAGTTGACAGAAGTTTTAGAAAAGCATTAAAAAATCTAATTATTAAATACTAAAATTATGAAACATTAACATGATTGTGGGGACAAGACATATACATGGCCTGAATGAATAGATAGAGTACTAGTTAGATTACAAATATATTACATGTGTGTTGCGAGAGTAATGCGTAACCATGAATGTATATATATATATATTAGTATAATCAATTTATACTTTAATCAAACAAGACACTGGATTGGCTAATGCAATAGTTTAATCGATTATATCTAACTATCTTTTAAATATGACATCTAATGCCAACAGATTACCTATAAACGGCACTAGCATATCTGCACACCGGATTTGTACAATTATAAAGTATTAACAAATATAAACATTCACCATTATAATAAAAGAGTATTTAATAATTATATATGATGCAGAAAATTTACAAATATGAATACCTGATTAGCTGATGATAACCTATTCTTGAAAAGTAATTCTCTGCGGCTAGTTTAGGGTTGATGTACGATATGTCTATTCATTTATATAGGACTACTAAATTCCTACTTCGAATATAATTCTACAAATATATTATAAATTCAAATTTTGTAATTTTTATCCTTTTTTTAATATAAATCTAATTTATTTATAAACTCTATTCCTAGTCTCATTACTAATAAATATTATTATTAAAACTAATATTACTAATTCCAATTATTATTACTATTATCTAAATAAATAAATTACGGATATTACAATAATCCATGTAATCTGCAATAATATATTTGTTTACTTCCTCCATGTTATCATTAAACAAGTTTGATGCTACATCATCAATACCTGTAACTTCAAAGCATGGATCATCAATTGTTATTTCACTCTGAGTTAAAAATGATCTTGGTTAGATATTTTTAACTTCAGTTGTGATACACAAAAGATATATGGTGAAATCTGCTTCTCTTTTCTTCAATTCTACATGGAACATTAGTTGATGATCATCAATTATGTTGAAAGGTGGATATTCTATCTTCATTATTGTCAGAATTGCAAATTCAGTTCGTTGCATATCATTCCCACCAAGTTATTGTAGTTACAATTTGTTGGAATAAGCAATCCACAAACTTTAAAATTTACATAACTTGCATTTTCATCCCAATGGCCCCTGTGTTGTAGTATAAGTGGAATGTTATCCATTTTCCTGCAAAAAATTATAATCATGAAAAATAAAGCAATGCAACTCACCGCAACTAAAAATAAAACAATGCAACCGGGTGATTTCAATTGCAAAACTAGTGCAGAGAACATTCAAAAAGGTTCTAAAGGTGTGATAACATAACGATTCGAGCAAATTTATACTTCCAAACGTTATTCACAATTAACAGCAACTAAAAACACCAAAATGCAACTAGGTAATCTAAATTACAAAAACTAGTGAAGAGAAGATTTAAAAAAGTTCAAAACTGTGACATCATAGTAATTCGAGCCAATTCATCGTTCGAAACCTCATTTATAACTTACAGCAACTAAATATAAGGTAACGTAACCAGGTGATTTCAATTACAAAACTAGTGTAGAGAATATTTTAAAAAAAGATTCAAAAGCTACGATAACATAGCAATTCGAGTAAATTCATACTTCCAAACGTTATTCACAACTAACAGCAACTAAAAACACCACACTGCAACTAGGTAATCTAAATTACAAAAACCAGTGTAGAGAACATTAAAAAAAGTTCAAATCTATGGCAACATAACAATTTGAGCCAATTCATCATTCGAAACCTCATTTAAAACTTATAGCAACTAAATATAAGGTAACGCAACTAGGTGATTTCAATTGTAAAATTACATTAGGTTACAAGTTTAAGATCTGCAACATCTTTTGCAACTAAAAATAACCAAAATTAGTCAATTTTTTAATCAAACAATTCAACAAACATTTAGATTGCGTAGTGTAACGAATATTAGATCTAAATATTTCAGGTGATTTAGAAGATACGAGTTATTGATTGGAACATACCTTCTCAACGATTTGGAGAATAATTGTAAAGTCTACTTCGATATGGATTTAGATGTATAAAAAACGATTGAACATGATTTTGATGTACTGCGGAATGCACCAAAAAATCAATTTTTTGTGTTGGTCATCAACAAAGATGCAACTGTTTTAACAACTTAAGCAATTAAACTTTTATGAAGGTAGAGATAAGAACGTATTTTTGTAATTACTAAAAAGAAGATTGTATATTTAAAAACAAATTTAAAAAGTAACAGTAAAATTGCAAAAAATTATTGTGGTAATTTTTTTTAAAACCTCTTTTTTTTTAGGTTGCGATTATAAAAAAAAAGAGTAACTCTTTGTATCAAATCTCTTTATATGTTTTATAATCAATTAATAAAAAATGAGCACAATTTGGATAGTTCTTTATTTTCTGTCACCATTTCAGGTACTGGATTCGACTTTGATTTATCCCGAGAAATTCTTAGAGCATATACTAATTTGTAAGATTATAAGCTAAATTAATCAAAAAAATATTAATAAAAATTTAAAAGTTTACATTTGACTTTAATATTGATTTAGTATTAAAAAAATAATTTGATAATTAATTTATATTTTTATAATTGTATATAATTTTAACAAATCTAAATTTAATATAAATAATTGATTATAATTTTAGTATAAAAATAAATATATTAAATATATATTTTATTGTAAAAAATATATCATTATTTAAGTACCTTATAATCTTAAAATAACAACACTCACAAAACAAATTCAAATTCTGACATAATTTTAATACAAAACTAATTTACTTTAAAAAATAAAATAATTATTAATTTAAAAGTGTTCTTTCAAAAAATTGTGAAGCCCAATTACTTTCAACAAATGATGGTAACCCATTATTCGCATTTCTCCGAAAGTCATCGATTAAACACGGAGAGACACACTCTCAAATTATTCAATTCTCTCTCATTTAAATTTTATTACATCAGAATGATTGTGTATGATTGAGGATTGTATTTTAGAGATGAAGATTAGTGTTTTGTAGGTGGGTTGGTTTGTGCATCGTGTTGGTATATATGCAGCCTGCTTGTGTTTGTGTTTGTGGGTGATGTTAAAGTAAGTTTTGACACTTTAAAAAGTTGGGTCGGAAAAAAATGAGTTTCTGGATTTTGTGTTGAAATGGAAAACATATATTTTAATCTAAGTAGAATAATACACACATATGTGTATATATGTGTGTGTTTGTTTGTGTGTATTATATATATGGTGAGGTTGTATTAATTTAATTTTTTTAATATTTTGAAATTTAATTGGTTAGGATTTATTGAAATATATATTGTTAAAGTTGGAGAAATAGAAACACACATTCAGATTTAGAGAATAATGACAAAGAATGGAAGATAAAGTAGGAAGAATATGAGTGGGTTATTTTAAATGAGGTTTAACATTGTGATTCGTAAATGAGTTAGAAGGTGATGTTTAAGTTGCAGATCTAGAAATAAATTTTAGTTGAGGCATAATATACATAATAATTAATTTTTAGTGAGGGCATTAAAATAAATCTCTATTTTTTAATTACTTGTCTACATTTTCCAGTCTTACTGGCATAACATGTCACCTGTAACCTGTTAAGACTATACACGACACGACCCGATAACATAACATGTCCAACACGAACACGACACGATAACTTATCGTGTCATTATTTCTAAACACGAACCCGAACCTGTTTATTAACAGGTCACACGATAATAACCTGTTAAAGAACCTGTTAAGAACCCGTAAAACTTGATTCTGATTTGAACCAAAAAACTCATATTTTTAACAGGTATTTACTATCTATATAAAAACACAAATAAATATGCAAAGGTCTGGATAAATTAAAAGTACAAAGTATTAAACATCAGTTACAAAGTCTTAAACATCAATTATTGACTGAGTTCGAGTTTGAAGCATCCGATTCAGAACTGATACCAAGCAACATTATATCTTCAGTAAGCTCATTAATAGCAATTTCATTGGAACCTACAAAGTACACAACAAATAAAATTAGTAAAAGAAAAATAAAGTAAACAACAAATACAATGAGAGGAAATGAACAGATCATAATGATCATTACGATATTCCGCATATAACCAATCTTTTGTGCAAATAAGGGCCTCAATGGTATCTTTACTAATGCAACTTCGATGTTGATCAAGTACTCTTCCGCTAGCACTAAAGGTAGACTCTGAGGCAACAGTAGATATTGGAATGGTCAAAAGATCTCTAGCCATCCTCGCAAGTACAGGATATCTAAACTCATTGGCTTTCCAAAAAGCCAACACATCTAGTTCGGAGTTCCTATCAACTCTTGACTCCTCCAAATACAATTGCAGTTCTGATTTTTTGGCACTCGGCAAATCTTTACTCTGAAACTGATCAAAATCCTGAAATGAATGGAATTAGTAAAACAGAAAACCGATCAGAAAGTAGTAAAACAGAAAACTGATCAGAAAGTAGTAAAATAGAAAACTGATCAGAACTCTTAAATTACCTTAAGTATTGATTTAACCCCATAAGTGTGCGTTGACTCAATCTCATCCCTTGTTTCCTCAAAAATATTGTTAGCATTTGAACCATTTATACTAGTTGCAGTTGCAGATGAACCAGTGGCCATGTTTAACACAACATACTCATTAAAAGTAGAATGCAAATATGTATCAACATTCTGAAATTCAAAGCTATCATTTCCATAAATCTGTGAATAACTCCAATCAATGAAATCCAACTTGTATCTAGGATCCAACACCACAGCAATAGCTAATGTAAGACTAAACTATAATACTAAAAACATATAATACTAAAACAAAAAATAACAAACATATAATACCACAGCAATAGCTAATGTAGGATCCAACACCACAGCAATAGCTAATGTAGGATCCATCTGCAATAAATAACAAAAAACAAATAAATACATACATGAAACATAAGAATCAATCAGAGTATAACATTCCAAAAACGAGTATAAGAATCGAAACATATAAATACACACATATATATATTATATACAAGAATGAGATTATAAGTGTAGAATCGAAATCGATACAAAAATGATTAAATTACAATCAATTACAACTAAAATGAATGAATTAAAGATCAACAATTAAGAGAAACAATATATACATACAAAAACGTGTACGTATAGGTAGGAGAAGAAACAATATTGTACCTCCATCCGTAAGAAAGGGTTACGAGAGTAGTGAACTCGAGAAGAGTAGTGAAATCGAGAGTAGTAGTGACTAAATGGCGCCTCCCATGTCTGTTCTTGTTGTGCGGCGAAAAAGTGAAAGTAGGGTTTATAATTAAAAGGGTGAAAATCGATATTGAAAGTGAAGTTAGAGATTGGGCTGTGAAAATCGATATTGAAAGTGAAGTTAGAGATTGGGCTGGGCTACGCATGTGTGGTGTGGGCTTAACACATTAATATATTTGTATATATTATTATTATTATTATTATTATATATTTAATTATTTAAAAAATATAAACAGATCATAACAGGTCATAACAGGTTAACAGGTGTTTTAACCTGTTAAGACACAAATTTTATCGTGTCTAAACAGGTTAACCTATTTAAGACACGAAACCTGTTAAGATAAAACCCAAACTTGTTAAAACTCGTGTCGTGTCGTGTCGTGTTAACAGGTCCGTGTTAAAAATTGCCAGCCTTATTTTCCAGTAGGGGCCTATGCCCCCTCTAGCTTGTACACTCCATTCGCCCCCTCCATGTGTCATTATTTAACATATTTCATTTAAAGTTAAACTCTATTTAACATCGTGAAAATTTCCTCTAATTTTAATACCTTTATTGTAAGTTTTAAGTTTGTTGGTTTAGTGATCCAAATGCAAATTTTTTAAATTTGATGATCGAGTTATAAGTTGGGTATAAGTTGAGTGATGAAATAGTTTTTCAACGATTTGAATAATCACAAGTTGTGTATAAGTTGGTCTACGACGTTTGTATATTACTGGTGCTGTTTACGGTTCTTATTTTTAACTATGAAATGGGGAAGTATTTTACTAATTTCCTTTTATTAAGGATATAAAATTCATTGAGGTTAGGGCTATTTTGAATATAAATTGGGGGGATAAAAATGTAAATAATAAATATACTCATTGTAATTATAGAAATACTTTTGTATTTATACTATCATTTCTTTTAAGTCGTTTGGTTCATGAAGTGTTATTTAGTTGGAATCAGGAATATGGTTAAGGTGAAATGAGGATAAAATATCATTCCTGATATCATATGTTTGGTTGAATGGTAGAATGAATTTGTAAATTTAATATATTTTTTTAATAAATAAAATAATATATGCAGTTAATATGAAAAATAAATCACTATTATTTATTAAATATTAAATGACATCATTATAAAAATTTTATTTTAAAAATTAACATTTAATTTTATAAAAAAAATAAAAATAAAAAAAATTTGATTTGATTTCTCATACCCAACTCATACCCATCTCTCTAATGTATCAAAAATCCATAATTTATGGGTTTGAGGCATGAGTTTTAAAATTAATTTTTTTTAACCAAACACTAAATATGGGTTTATAATAAACAAAACTTATAAAAATGAAACTAAATTTATAATGAAGATTTCAATAAAAATGGTTTGCTTACCAGTCGAGCAGTGGATTTTATTGATCACTCTAACCAAGAGTGACTCAAAAAGAAACTAAAATCTGATACTGTTAACTTTTCTGAAGAACTGTTGCATGGTTTGTCATTGGGAAATATCCTAACAGATGCAATAGGAAGAAAAGAAGAATGCTCAGTAAAAGGAAAGAACTTAGATCTGCCTGGGACTCAGCTCATCTACATCCATGGACAAACAAACCTAGTCTGGGTGTAGCAAATGATGAATTATGGTCAATTGAAAAGGTATTGTTGGAATGGGCACTTTTGGAGCAAGTGCAGAAACAAAAGGAAGAATGCAGTAGAGCAAATGGGAAGATGGAGCCTTAATCTTTGTCATAGAAGGCAGTAGTTTTTGTTTATTGGAAATAGTAGTTGATAAATTAGTGTTAGTAGTCCCGCAGTCTACGTTATTATGCATGTTCCCTAGTTTGCTATTCGGTATTTAGGCTCCTAGTAGTGCATGGTCTATTAATATTTTATGATTAAGGAGTTGTATTAACATTGAGATATTTTCCAATGACATCCCCGGTCTATGAAGTGGTTATCTTATGTAACTATATGAAATAATGAATTTGCTTTAATAAAAAAAAGGCAGGCTCAAGGCTGACACTCCTGACGGGATAAAATGTCTATTATACAATACTAATTGTTCGTTGCATTAAAAACCTCGACTGATAATTCATAATTTATACGATACTAAATAGGGAAATATTAATAATAATTACAAGTCATATTGGTTTTCTAAATGAGTAATGTGCAGTATCATCCCAAAAATATCTATTTGATTTTAACTTAATTAAAAATAACGGATTTCAACATTCACATAAATTTTATCAATTAAAACATTTTATAATAACAGATCATATCATGTCATTAGTGACATGAATTTGAGAAATAATTTTATACTTCTGACATTAGTTTTTCTAAATTTTACTAAATAGGACCAATTAATTTTCTATTTATAAATTATATAACATTAAAATCTTTTATTTCTGAATAAAATGACTTTAGCTTAATCAAACTCAGAATCTGAGGGACAGAGAATAAACTTTACGACTTCACGGTTTCTTGTTCTGTTAGTTTAATATATTCTTGAAATAACATTTTTCTTAATTTAATTATTTCTCATTTGAGCCTAACACTTATCAACACATGAGATTAGTGATTTACTTATGAGCTAAGAAAATTTATATGTATTTAAAATATATGTAATTGGTTAGAAAACTCAAAATATAAGTTATATCATTTGATTATAAAATATTTTAATATATGTGCAAAGTGATATTTCGGTAGCTAAAAACTTAGCTACATATAAGATTTCAATATTCAATTATTATGAGAAATATCATATAAGTAAATATATATTTTAAACTTACTCTTGTATAACTGATAAATAAATAAAAACAATACATTTAAATCAAAAAATTATAGATTTGATCGATTTTAGTGGTTACCCGTGTCTTGCAGGGGTGTAAGAGCTAGTTTAATTAATAATAATGGATCCTTACATTCACATAAATCACACCAATAAAACATTTCATAATAACACATTATAGTATCATTTAGTTTGAGTCCTGAATTTGAGAAATAATTTTATACCTCTATCGTTATTCTTTCTAAATTTTGCTAAATACTATAGATTAATTTTCTATTTATAAATTATATATAACATAAAAATCTTTTATTTTTAAATAAAATGACTTCAGCTAAATCAAATCTAAGAAGACTGAGGATAAACTTTACGACTTGAGGGTCTCATGTTTTGTTAATTTAATATATTCTCAAAATAACATTTCTCTTAATTTAATTACTAAATTTTCTATGGTTCACGGTAGTCAAAATTATATAAAAAAATAAAATTATTACTGTAATAAACATCAGAAACAATGTAGCTAGAATAGTTTATTGCACCATCTTTGCTTGCTTGTTTTTTCTATATAAAGAGATGATGATATTAACAGGCTAATATCCTAAAGCTAGAGTTACAAACATGGCAGAAAGTGCAGTAAAGATGTCGAAAAAGGTGTCGTTTAAGAGGAGTTCCAGCAGTTTTGACAGAGGTTCAATGGCAAGGGAAGAAGATGAAAAAGAGTTGGAGTGGGAAGCTATTGAGAGACTTCCAACAATGCGACGTTTAAGAATGTTAGTGATTGAGGATGATGAAGATGGTCATAATAAAGTGGTGGATGTTACAAAGAAGCTGGGAACTATATTGATGCTAGCAGATTAATCTTGTGATTCTAAGACCACTTCCTAAAACCTCATTTAAAACGAGAACTGGTAATTTAATATGGTACCAGAACTCCAATCGGCAGGGGTCTCAAATTCGACTCCCCGCTACCCCCAATATTCTCAGAATTTATTATGGACACGAAGGCAAAATTATTTTGAATTGGTAACTTGACAAAATTTGTTACATTTTGCTTCCTTGTTTGATTTGAATTAAGTGACTGTTTATGATTCACCTAAAGTTAAATCTATAAATTTAACAGATTCTTTGCATAAGTCATAGAAGATGTAGTGAAGTGATTATAATTTTTGACATTAAAGAAATGAAACAGGAAAACAAAGTTGATTTCTTTATTTTTCAAAATATAAAATATTAATGAAGATTCTTACTTTTTATAATGATGATGCAGGGTTGGCATAAAATTGCCAACGGTGGGGGTGAGATACAAGAATCTATGTGTTGAAGCAAAATGTGAGGTGGTCCAGGGAGAGCCTCTCCCCACACTATGGAACTCTTTTAAAAGCATTTTCGCTGCAAGTGAACTGATTCTTTATTCTCGTATGCACTTCGTCTCTTGGTAACAAGAAATCTGAGAGTTTAAGCTTCAACAGACCGCGTGACTGTGTATTTAAAGCTATACGATTAATCTTTGTCGAAGAAAGAAAAGGACATCCCTTAATCTTTGTATTAAAGTCTTGTTTTTCAATGTATTTGCACAGATCCCTTACTGCAAATCACCAGAAGCAAAGGTTGGGATCATAAAAGGAATCAGTGGCATTATCAAACCTTCAAGGTTCGGAAACTAATCATAAAGTTACACTCTAATCTATATTAGATATGTATGCAGTATTTAAAATTTTTTTAAGAGTATTACATGACAGAGACAATCAGACACACACGTTGAGTTTTTATATGAGTACTTAAATGCAGTGAAACGGGGAGATAATAAACAATTTTACAGGATGACCCTATTGCTCGGACCACTGGGATGTGGAAAGACTACGTTGCTAAAGGCTCTGGCAGAAAAACTAGACAAATCTTTAAAGGTCTCCTTTCCTTTAAAAAAATTTCCTCGTAAGCTATTGATATATATTACTAAAGCCTGAAAGCTGCAGATAAAGTGAGACATAACTACCATATGGTACACTTGGACAACTAGTGATAAACTGATAATAATATATCAAAACCGGCTNTAAACTGATAATAATATATCAAAAGTGGCCTGCAGAACTGTGCAAACAAGGAAAACTGATAATGTATCTATAGAAAGCTTAATTATTGGTTAATGGTATATATGCAGCTCTGAGCAATTTTGATATTGTATCTTATTCAGGTAGGCGGGGAAGTTTCTTACAATGAGTGCAAGTTAGAAGATCTCAATTCTCAGAAGATATCAGCTTATATAAGCCAATATGACTTGCATACTCCTGAGATGACAGTAAGAGAAACAATTGACTTCTCTGCCATTGTCAAGGTGTCGAAAGCAGAAAAGGTGAAAAATGAAAATTATACCTCGATCAAAGTTACTCTCCATATTGATAGAGTATATATTTATATAGATTTTATATAAATATATTCCTCATATTTATTATATTTTGCATTAATTGGATGTTTATTAATTAGATTTTAATGTTTTATTGTAGGAAGCAAGGAAATCCTAAACTTGGAAGAATTGGAGATTAAAGAGTCCAATTTGGAGCTAAATTAGAATTAAATTCGGAATTGATGGGCTGCGCACACACGGTTCACTATTTGGGCCATAACTTGAGTTCTAAAAGTCAGAATTGAGTGATTTTACAGCCCATGCGAAGATAATAGAAAAATCTATAATTCAGATGTGGCCCAATACACATATTTCAAGTGGAGCAGCCCAGAAACAGGCCTGGACAGCTGACTACGAATTTTATATTATAATTCTATCTCGTTTAGGAAAGTGAGTCTTGTTTT
>QRFB01002065.1:43392-58876 GCA_008931105.1 Oenanthe javanica | reverse complement strand
TGAGAAGTTCATGCTCAAACTCAGAAAAAGACTCGACAGGTTTAAATTCAAAATGTTTTTTTTTCGTGTTGCTCTTTCATTTCAAGTATATGATGATGTATGTTGTAGCGAATTCAGTTCTTTGGTTTAATACACTGTTGTTTTAATTTTGCAGGGTTGGGATTGATTTACCCAAAATTGAAGTTAGATTTGAGCATTTGAATGTTGGTGCAAAAGTTTATGTGGGAAGCAGGGNGTTTTAATTTTGCAGGGTTGGGATTGATTTACCCAAAATTGAAGTTAGATTTGAGCATTTGAATGTTGGTGCAAAAGTTTATGTGGGAAGCAGGGCTTTGCCCACTTTTCTGAATTCTGTATGGAATGTTTTGGAGGTAAGGATTGAACTGCAACTGCACACAGTCCTTTATTTTTTGCTGCCTTCTTTCTGTTATTATGTTGGTTTCAGTTCTAACAATTCTTTATAATGAAAAGGGCTTCTTGAACTGCTTCCACATACTACAAGATAGAAAGAAGAATTTGTCTATACTTAGTGATGTTAGTGGAATAATCAAGCCTGGCAGGTAACTGGACATATTGAAAAAGATTATTTCACTTTCTGTTTTAAAGGATTTTTGAATTCATTTTTTACTATGTAATTTCTAATTATGTGTTTTGTGTTCTGTTTGCAGAATGACATTGCTATTAGGTCCGCCAAGTTCTGGCAAGACAACATTGCTGCTGGCTTTGGCTGGAAAGCTTGATCGTGATCTGAAAGTATGGAAGCTGCAGCTTCTTTCTACATGGAGTTTATCTTTTTGTGATTATTCCTACTCCTAGTTAGCTTATCACAACCTGAGAATCTAATGTTTGTAATTCGGCAATGCTAGGTTTCTGGGAGCGTGACCTACAATGGTCACGGGATGGACGAATTTGTACCCCACAGAACTGCTGCATATATCAGCCAAAATGATTGCCATATTGGAGAACTGACTGTGAAAGAAACCTTGGCTTTCTCTGCCAGGTGCCAAGGAATCGGATTTCGTTATGGTCGGCATTGTACTACATTTTCTGATTAATTACCTGTTACGGTATTTTTTGAACATGACGTAAATTTTTCACATATTTGTAGAGATGTTGGCTGAACTGTCAAGAAGAGAGAAAGAGGCAAATGTTAAGCCCGATCCTGATATTGATCTCTTTATGAAGGTAATTTTTGTCTTTAAATCAATGTGCACTATAAAAATGACTTTGGACTATGATTAATTTAACAATACCGTATGAAACAACTGTTCTTTAACAAGAAAATCAGAAACTGGCCACTACCTTTTCCTTTCCTTGTGTTCAGCATCAGTGTTCCTTCATTTTCTCTTTTTCTTCCTCTTTTCAAAAATTACAAAGATTCTGTGCAAAAGATTTTAATTATACAATAAGAGTGCTTTCACATCGAACCTTGAACCTATATGGCACATGATCCTTCACTTTAGTACTACGATCAAATCTGGGGCTGCCATGCATTGTCAATTTGTCATAATTGATGTTCTTGCATATACTTTTGATTTTGTTAAACATTTTTCTCTGTTGTTAACNACTACTTTTTCTTTTCCTTGTGTTCAGCATCAGTGTTCCTTCATTTTCTCTTTCTCTTCCTCTTGTCAAAAATGACAAAGATTCTATGAAAAAGATTTTAATTATACAATAAGAGTGCTTTCACATCGAACCTTGAACCTATATGGCACATGATCCTTCACTTAAGTACTATGATCAAATCTGGGGCTGCCATGCATTGTCAATTTGTCGTTATTGATGTTCTTGCATATACTTTTGATTTTGTTAAACATTTTTCTCTGTTGTTAATGCTGATTCAGGCTGCTGCAATTGAAGGACAAGAGGCCAGTGTGGTCACAGATTATGTTATAAAGGTATTGATGATGATATAACTATGATTTTAAAGAAATGTAAGAAGGAACTACATATATTCATATTTTACACCATTTGCATGGTTTATTTTGGTAGCTTTTGGGACTAGAAGTATGTGCAGATACTGTAGTTGGAAGTGCTATGATAAGGGGTATTTCCGGAGGGCAAAAGAAGCGTGTTACTACAGGTACTAAAATCCCATATACTACAGTTACATGTGTGTACATATTAATTTGTTTTAAGTTGATATTGTATTTGGATAACTTATCAGCTAAGTGCATCATTACAGGTGAGATGTTGGTTGGACCATCAAATGCACTTTTTATGGACGAGATATCTACTGGTTTGGACAGTTCGACAACATATCAGATTGTAAATTCACTGCGTCACACTGTGCACATTCTTCAAGGAACTGCAGTCATCTCCCTTTTGCAGCCAGCCCCTGAGACCTATGAATTATTTGAGGATATTATTCTCCTATCTGACGGTCATATAGTTTACCAAGGTCCTCGTGAACATGTGCTTGAGTTTTTTGAATCGATGGGTTTCAAGTGTCCAGACAGGAAAGGAGTTGCAGACTTCTTACAAGAAGTAAGTGCAGCATTATTTTGTATCATTCAATTACTTGACGTAAGTTTTTGAAGACGTATATATGAGCCTTATGCAACACAATCTCCCCTGTCTTTGTAGGTAACATCGAAACAAGATCAGGAACAATATTGGCTGCATAATGATGAGCCTTACAGATTTGTTACAGCCCAAGAATTTTCCAATGCTTACCTAGCCTTCCATGTTGGCCGAAGAATAAGTGATGATCTGAGGACTCCATTTGACAAGAGCAAAAGCCACCCAGCTGCTTTGACTACCAATATGTTTGGTGTTAAAAAGATGGAACTTTTAAAGGCATGTACCTCAAGAGAAATCTTGCTTATGAAACGAAATGCATTTGTCTACATCTTCAAATCGACCCAAGTAAGTAATTGTTAAATCATGTGTCGAATATTAACAATAGTTTTTTACTCGAAACTAACAGTTGTATATTTTGCTAGTTTTTCATCATGGCATTGATTACAATGACGCTGTTCCCCAGAACTAATATGCATAGAGGATCAGTCAGTGATGGAGGCATATACATGGGTGCTTTGTTCTACTCGGTTATGACAATTATGTTTAACGGATTGGCAGAGATGTCTATGACGATTGCAAGGCTTCCTGTCTTTTACAAACAAAGGGACCTTCAATTTTATCCCCCGTGGTCATATGCGCTGCCTGCATGGATCATCAAGATCCCTATTTCACTTACTGAAGCTTTTGTGTGGGTATTTTTTACCTATTATGTTATTGGGTATGATCCAAATGTTGGAAGGTAAAAGCTCATAAAATACATCAATTTTCATTCTTTCTATAAGCAACTCGTGTTTCTTGGATCTATAATGATGAACTNACTTACTGAAGCTTTTGTGTGGGTATTTTTTACCTATTATGTTATTGGGTATGATCCAAATGTTAGAAGGTAAAAGCTCATAAAATACATCAATTTTCATTCTTTCTATAAGCAACTCGTGTTTCTTGGATCTATAATGATGAACTATCCTACCATAGGTTGTTCAAACAGTACCTGCTTTTGGTACTAATCAACCAGATGGGTTCTGCATTATATCGGTGCATTGCAGCAATGGGTAGGAATTTAGTTGTTGCAAACAAGTTTGGTTCCTTTTCAATACTTATTCTTTTTGCGNGCGTGTTTCTTGGCTCTATAATGATGAACTATCCTACCACAGGTTGTTCAAACAGTACCTGCTTTTGGTACTAATCAACCAGATGGGTTCTGCATTATATCGGTGCATTGCAGCAATGGGTAGGAATTTAGTTGTTGCAAACAAGTTTGGTTCCTTTTCAATACTTATTCTTTTTGCGCTGGGGGGCTTTGTCTTATCACGAGGTAAAAACTGCAACTTAAATTTTTTGAATCCGTATAACCTTTATTTGGACACTTGGACTAACCTGAATTCCCCCCTCTTTTTGGGGAGGGGGCTTATGTGAAATAGCTAATGTAAAGGTTTGGTGGATATGGGGTTACTGGATTTCACCAATGATGTATNCTGCATTATATCGGTGCATTGCAGCAATGGGTAGGAATTTGGTTGTTGCAAACAAGTTTGGTTCCTTTTCAATACTTATTCTTTTTGCGCTTGGGGGCTTTGTCTTATCAANTGGTTGTTGCAAACAAGTTTGGTTCCTTTTCAATACTTATTCTTTTTGCGCTTGGGGGCTTTGTTTTATCACGAGGTAAAAACTGCAACTTAAAATTTTTGAATCCGTATAACCTTTATTTGGACACTTGGAGTAACCTGAATTCCATGTGAAATAGCTAATGTAAAGGTTTGGTGGATATGGGGTTACTGGATTTCACCAATGATGTACGCGATGAATGCAATTACAGTGAATGAATTTCTTGGGCACCAGTGGAATCATGTAAGTATAAATTTTATAAAATTTACTCATGCGCTTGTGCTGCTTCTTGCANCTAACCTGAATTCCATGTGAAATAGCTAATGTAAAGGTTTGGTGGATATGGGGTTACTGGATTTCACCAATGATGTACGCGATGAATGCAATTACAGTGAATGAATTTCTTGGGCACCAGTGGAATCATGTAAGTATAAATTTTATAAAATTTACTCATGCGCTTGTGCTGCTGCTTGGTCTTGATCAATTAAGCTAGAAACTTATGGATGTAATATTTTTGTCATAGGTTCTTCCCAACACAACAGAGCCACTAGGAGTCACAGTTTTGAAATCACGGGGGTTCTTCACGCATGCATCTTGGTATTGGATAGGAGTTGGGGTAATTCTTGGATATGTGATCATTTTCAATTTCTGCTTCACATTGGCTCTCAGATTTTTTAACCGTGAGTACTATATACTTCTTAAATTTGATATCATATTTACTTGCTTGAGAGGTCGTGTAATGATATTCTTAAATTGCTGAAGCTATTGGGAAGCCTCAAGCTGTTATACCAGAAGAAAATTACGAAGGAAGAAGTAAAAAGAGTATTGATCAGGGGTCGTCCAAAGGTTAAATTGATGCTCTATGTTTTTTTTCTTCTTATTCTCATCTACTTATCATGCTTTATATCCTAATACACATCATTGTCTTGCAGGTAGAGGTGATCATCTCCGAAGAAACTCACNTTATTCTCATCTACTTAGCATCCTTTATATCCTAATACACATCATTGTCTTGCAGGTAGAGGTGTTCATCTCCGAAGAAACTCACCTCGTTCATCAACAATGACAGAATATGATGGGGAGGCTAATCATAACAAAAGAAAAGGAATGGTTCTACCTTTTGAACCACACTCAATAACATTTGATGACATTAAGTACTCTGTTGACATGCCTCAGGTAGATTNCCTCAAGCTGTTATACCAGAAGAAAATTACGAAGGAAGAAGTAAAAAGAGTATTGATCAGGGGTTGTCCAAAGGTTAAATTGATGCTCTATGTTTTTTTCTTCTTATTCTCATCTACTTGGCATCCTTTATATCCTAATACACATCATTGTCTTGCAGGTAGAGGTGATTATCTCCGAAGAAACTCACCTCATTCATCAACAATGACAGAATATGACGGGGAGGCTAATCATAACAAAAGAAAAGGAATGGTTCTACCTTTTGAGCCACACTCAATAACGTTTGATGACATTAAGTACTCTGTCGACATGCCTCAGGTAGATTAGAATATAAAGTTGTATACTTTTTATGTTTAAATATATGATCTTATATTTTCCTCTATGACTATATCCAGCAATTGAAAGAACAAGGTATAACTGAAGATAAGTTGATGCTCCTGAAAGGTGTGAGTGGGGCTTTTAGGCCAGGTGTTCTCACTGCTTTAATGGGTGTCAGTGGTGCTGGAAAAACAACTTTGATGGATGTATTGGCGGGTAGAAAAACTGGTGGATATATTGAAGGTCATATTACAATCTCCGGGTATCCCAAAAAACAAGAAACTTTTGCTCGGATATCTGGATACTGTGAACAGAATGACATTCATTCACCTCATGTTACTGTCTACGAGTCCCNTTACAATTTCCGGGTATCCCAAAAAACAAGAAACTTTTGCTCGGATATCTGGATACTGTGAACAAAATGATATTCATTCACCTCATGTTACTGTCTACGAGTCCTTGCTCTATTCAGCATGGCTGCGACTGGCTTCAGATGTTGATTCTAGGACAAGAAAGGTTGGATNGGATGTTAAGCTGTATTTATTTTTAGGCATTTTTCTCAGAGTTATAAGCAGAACAAGATGCAGACAACAAAAATAGAATATCTAACTCTGTAATTTTTTTTGCAGATGTTTGTTGATGAGGTCATGGAACTTGTTGAACTAAAATCATTAAGGGATGCACTTGTTGGCTTGCCAGGTGTAAGTGGGCTATCAACAGAGCAGCGGAAGAGACTAACCATTGCAGTTGAGCTGGTGGCGAACCCATCAATTATATTCATGGATGAGCCAACTTCAGGACTGGATGCAAGGGCTGCTGCTATTGTTATGAGAACAGTGAGAAACACTGTAGACACAGGAAGAACAGTTGTTTGCACCATCCATCAACCAAGCATAGACATTTTTGAAGCTTTTGATGAGGTCAAAACTGTTAATACATGTAATGTAATTTCAGTCTCATATTTACTTAATTATGTATATTAAATATTGAAACTGGATTTTTTAGTTATTACTGATGAAACAAGGAGGTCTGGAGCTGTATCTTGGACCAGTGGGACGGCATTCCTGCCAGCTAATCAAATACTTTGAGGTATAATATAGTATCCAAAAGCTTTGCATCTAACTGTCGTAAAGATTTAACTAAGTTCTCATACATTATCGTTCTTCAAATATCTCAGGAAATAAAAGGAATAGGTAAAATCAGGGAGGGGTATAATCCAGCCACATGGGTGTTAGAAGTTACAAATTCTAAGCAAGAAATGATTCTTGGTGTTGATTTTACTGAAGTGTATAGGAATTCAGATTTGTACAGGTTTTTTGAATCAACATGAGCTATTTATACATATGTTACATAGATTTTTCTAGTTTTGGCCAATACGAATGTTTTTATGTCTCATTGCTTTACATATAAGTTTAAATTATTTTTAAAAAAATTATGCAGAAGAAACAAAGCTCTAATAAGACAATTAAGTACCCCTCATCCGGGGTCAAGGGACCTGTACTTCCGTACTCAGTATGCTCAATCATTCATCAGCCAGTTTACAACTTGCCTATGGAAACAGAGAGCATCATACTGGCGAAATCCTCCCTACACTGCAGCCAGATTTTTCTTCACAACTTTTATAGCTTTGTTGTTTGGGACTATGTTTTGGGATCTTGGCACCAAGAGGTGATACAACATTGATTACTAGTTTACTAATCCAATGCCCGAAAATGCATGTTTACTTCATTTCCTAGTCTAACTATTTATGCTATTATATTATTCAGGAGGATTCGACAGGATCTCTTCAATGCAATGGGTTCTATGTATAGTGCAGTTCTTTTTATTGGAGTGCAAAACGCCTCATCGGTGCAGCCAGTAGTGGCTGTTGAGAGAACAGTGTTTTACAGAGAAAGAGCTGCTGGAATGTACTCTTCCTTGGCATATGCATTAGCTCAGGTAAACAATTGAATAATTGATTGGTTTTTAGATTTATCTTCTATATTGAAGAACTATTAACCATCCCGTGTTATAATTGTTTCGTACTTGTAATCTTTAATGGGCATTGAACTTCCAAACTGATGTAAATTTGATTCAGATGAGCTGATGTTATTCTTCATTTTTTAGGTAGTGGTAGAAGTACCATACATTTTTCTGCAAAGTGTGGTATATGGTGTTATAGTATACTCAATGATTGGATTTGAATGGACTGCTGCAAAATTCTTTTGGTACTTGTTCTTTATGTTTGCCACATTATTGTACTACACCTTCTATGGCATGATGACTGTGGCTGTGACTCCCAACCCAAGCATTGCTGCTATTATAGCTAGTTCTTTCTATGGAGTATGGAATTTATTTTCCGGCTTTCTCATCCCTAGAACTGTAAGTTCTTCATTTCTTATTTTTCTCCGATTCATATAAATCTATGCTTTTACGTACACAATTCACAATTATAATTATAGTACTACTGATAATTTCATACCATTTTCTTTTGTTTGGTAAAAAAAGAGGATGCCAATATGGTGGAGATGGTATTCCTGGGCCTCCCCTATTGCATGGACATTGTATGGACTATTGGCTTCCCAGTTTGGAGATGTCAAGGATGTGATGGAGGATGAAAATATTAGCGTCGAGAAATTCTTGCAGACATACTTTGGATATCATCACGATTTTCTCGTAGTTGCTGCAGCTGTTGTTTCTGGTTTTGCACTTCTGTTTGCTTTCGTTTTTGCCTTCTCCATTAGAGTGCTGAACTTTCAGAACCGGTAGTTGTAAAAAGTTAACAATGTAAGCTTATGATCAAGTCAAGGAATGTATTGGCCATAATAAAATAAAATGTATGTAGTTGGAATGGAAGCTCTGATATAATTTAGACCATGGTAGGGAGCAATATCTAGGTCGGATGATGCATTGGCTTATCAATGTTAGCTGCAAAAATATTTGCCGAATTTATATACTAATTATGCACATTTTCAAAATTATTTGTACTTGTCATATTTCAATCTATGAATTTCGTAACCTGTCTAAACAATAAATATTACCTCTGATATTATATCATAACATCATATAATAGTTATTCAGAAGTAATACTCCTGATGTTATTACAAGTAATAACTATTATGGCATCGTATAATAGTTATTCTGGTGCATAATATTCATTGTCCATAATATTTGTACCAGCGGTTCGAATTATTTACTATTATGTGCACTAGGCACTTGATAAAATGGCCGCTAAGTTTTGAATCATAATTTGTTATAAAAATATGAATCATATGATTATATAAATATCGATTAATGACCGTATGGCTGTGAATAGGCAACAATAGAGTGAAATTTCACGAGTCAAGCTTGTCTTCTGCCTCCGTTTCTTGGTGAGATAAAAATGGTTTATTGTGTTGAAGGGCCAAATGATTTTTTTTTGGCGAGGGAAGAAAAATATCTGGATTGTTAGATTGATCATTTCTTTTCGTTATTTTTATATTTAATTCTATTTGAACATCTGAAAGAGTCTCTATTAAAATCCTAAATATGATATTAAGTATTAGTTTTTTAATTGAAGATAATGAATATTTTATTAATAATATAAGTTAAGAGTTATTATATACAAGTTATTAAAATTGAGAAGAGAGATAATGCCCTTAATTTTTTAAGAATAATATTAGATACCCTAATTTTTTTTTAAAAATATTTTCCTTTTCAGACTGAAATTAGAAGATGCGCCAAAAACATTCTTACTATATCATTCTTTTTAGAGTAAGCTGCATTATACATGCTTATGTCATGACTCATATATCACCTGTAATGTTATATTTTTGAAATTATCCTTTGTAATATTTAGAGTTTATATTTATTATTTTTTTACATATTTTATCTATTTCAACTAACTTTTTGAAACCGAAAATAAATGAGAGTTGACTCCTCTTTTTTTTGGTCTCTTCTCTCTCTTCCTCTATCCCCTTTTCTCTCTCTTTATCTTTCATTTTCCCATCGCAGCCACTTCACATTCCCGAAATTTTTCTCTTAGTTGCCCAATGGGCCACTTGATTTTCTTTTTAAGTTCTTGGCCTTTGGACACTGTTCTCTCTTTTGTTTCCAACACCACTTCGTCACTTAAGTCTATTCACTTAGCCTCTTTACTCACGACCACCGCTGGCTCTCCTTATTTTCTTTATGATCTCCTAGCCTGCTACTTAATCAGATCAAGACTACCTACATCCATCTCTCATAACAAGAATCTCCTCACTTCTTCCATGGGAACTAGTACTGGATGCCCTCCCCTGGAGACGAGGCATGCTCCCAACCAAGATTCTCCTAGCAAAGATGTTAAGGATTCAAGCTCTTGTGGTAAGATATCTTCCTTTCTGTTTAGTTAACATGAGTTAGCCACTACCAACAGGAACCCTAGTGTGTTAACATGAGTAAATAGATTTGTTTGTGTATCCCCATCTGCTGATTTTCTTACTATTGCTTCTGTGTCTTGGAAGAACTATTGTTATGGGTTTGCTCGTAATATTGATTTTGATATTATTAAGAGTACTTCTATTCGTGTGTACGAATTTATTGGTCCCAAGAATGTTTATAAATATTACGTGGGTTATTTGGTCTTTAAGTTTAATAATGATTCTGCTATGTCTAAACCTATTAACTTTAGTCCATTTGAAATTGTTGGTTATTTGTTTGATCTTAAGATTTGGTCTGAAGACCTGCCTATTAATACTTCTCCTACCTCGATTGCTATATGGGTTACCCTCCACAATGTCCCTTTTCTGTATTGGTCGACAAGAGATCTTTGCTATATAGGTGTTACGGATCAAAAACGAGGTCGTCTTTAATGTGTAATTAATGCTAGGGTTTGGGGGAGCTTCGAGTTTTAATGGCTGCACTAACGTTTCGTGACTATCTCGGGTCCTCGTTAACTGCCTACGTATCTCAGTTCGTATGAGAATCAAGCCAACAACGTAGTTCTAACGTTGATGGGTTAGACCCTTTATATAGGCGCTCGAAGGCCTTAGAGTTAGATTAGAATTGGGAGACTTGGAGGCCAAGTCTCCTAGTGATAGGGTTGTTCAAACCTTGTAGGAATGAGAGTCCTTGTTGGACTCTTCCCATGTTTGGGTTTCTAGATCCTTCTAGAATGAAGGCCTTCAACAGACTTCTTGGGCCTTTACTGAGCCTTTATTAATTAACTACGAATTTAATTAATGACAAGGGCTTGCTGGGCCTATGGCTTCCACAGAGCCTTGTAGGCTGGACTCACAAATCCCGTTGATCCTTGGGTTTATTTCCCTAGTTCGTTTTAAGGGCCTAAGCCTTTGAACCATATCAGGTTTAATTAATGAAATAATAAATGCTATATTTATTATTTCTTCAGGGCTATTTTTACCCATATCATTTGCCCCCCCAACTTTTGGGAAAACTTCGTGAGTTTTCGTAAAAGTTTCACAAAGGGTTTCAGTGCCTTATCGGGCTTTTGACTTGTTTTAGTCAATTTTATCTCATCCTTTGGACTCAGGTCTTTTTATTTTTAATCCCTTTAAAGAATTAATCATTAAATAAATCGGTCCCCAAAGAACTTTTATTCGTAGCTAATTGGCCAAACATGATTTTCGCATTTCTGACCCCAAATCGACTAGGATTGAGGTCGATTTTGACCTCAATATCCCTCGAGGTCGAATTGATGGCTTGAGGTCGAATTCGACCTGGATTGAGGTCGAACAGGATTCCAAACTGCCTTGAAGTCGAAATTCCTGGTTGAGGTCGATTTCGACTTCGATCGAAGTCGATTTAGGGCTTCAAAATCCTTGGAGTCGAAATGTTGTACCGAGGTCGATTTCGACTTCGTTCGAAGTCGATTTAGGGCTTCAAAATCCTTGGAGTCGAAATGTTGCACCGAGGTCGATTTCGACTTCGTTCGAAGTCGAACTAGGCCTCGAATCCCTCTTGAAGTCGAAGCCATAGATTGAGGTCGATTTCGACTTCGTTTGAAGTCGAACTAGGCCTTAAATTCTCTTGAAATCGAAATTATTGAGGGCCTCAAGGCTTTGCATTTTTCGACTAGGATTGAAGTCGAACTAGACCTCAAATATCCTTGAGGTCGATTTTTCTTGGGGTCGATTCTATTGACGGGCTCATGGCTTCGTAATGTTCGACTAGGAATGGAGTCGAATTAGGCTTCAAAATCCTTTGAAGTCGAGATTATTGACGGCCTCATGGCTTCGTAATGTTCGACTAGGAATGGAGTCGAATTAGGCTTCAAAACCCTTTGAAGTCGAAATTATTGACGGCCTCATGGCTTCGTAATGTTCGACTAGGAATGGAGTCGAATTAGGCTTCAAAACCCTTTGAAGTCGAGATTATTGACGGCCTCATGGCTTCGTAATGTTCGACTAGGAATGGAGTCGAATTAGGCTTCAAAACCCTTTGAAGTCGAAATTATTGACGGCCTCATGGCTTCGTGGGTTTTACTGAGCCTTTATCCATATTGGGCCTTTTCGGGCCTTGAATTCTTGACACTTTCAGGCCTTCGAGGATATGGGCATTTTTTTACCATGGGCCTTCATGGCTTTAATGGTCGTGGGCCACGCAGATCCAAGTGCTGGATCCTTTCCGTCCTTAGGCCCATATTTATGGGCCTTGATGTTGGAGCCCATTCACCGGCCAAACCTGTTGAGTTACCCTTCAACGTTTGCATGACCTAAGAACACCTGTTAAAAGGTGAAGTTAAACGGTCAGGTGACCGGCTGGGAGTGGTATATATGAGTGGTGTGAGGGCTTCATTTCTCACATTTCTCATTTCTCACTTCTCACTTCTCACTTTTCTCTTCTAAATTTGAGCTCTCAAGCTTCTAAGCAATTTAAGTCGTTAGTTCCCTCGAAGATTTTCATAAAGTCGAAAGTCAGATGGCAAATAAAAGAGCTTCGAGACTGGCAGCTATGAATGCGGGGTCGGCCAAGAGAGGTAAACCCCTAAATCGAATCCCCATTTTTTCAACTTACATGTCTTTGATAGATATGATTAACCAAAGGGGGGATGAGTATCCTAGTCAATCCTACCTAGATTCATATAGCCGTAGTAACAAATTTTTTGATACTGATGTAGTATAGGAGTACAACAAGCTTTTCAATTTTCCACCTAGGTTTACCATTTCTTTGGTGGAGCCTGGCGACAGGACCTGCCATTGGAATCCCAGTCGTTTATTTGTTTACGTAGATGCCCTATTAGCGGGGCTTAGGTTTCCTTTACATGATTTCATCCCAACTCTTTTGGCTGATGTTCAAATAAGCCCTTGTCAAATCGTGCCCAATGGATGTAGACTTATCCATTGTTACATGGTTCTTTGTTTGGAGAAGAAAATTAAAATGACAGTCCCTTTATTTCGTAAAATTTTTCAATTCAAAAACTCTTCTAGCCTTTCCTTGGGTTGGGTTCAAATAGCCCACAGGCCTAACAAACCCCATATTTTGGACACCTCTTCAATCCCTGACAACAACCTTCACTGGAAGGAAAATTTTGTCTAAGTAAGATGGGAAGGGGGAGATTTGGGGACTCTCTTTAGGCCCACTTTTAGCAAGGTAGCAGATGGGAGTGTCGACTCTATTAAACTCTCAGAGGAGGAGCAGACAGCTTATACCCAACTCACACAGGTGGAATCCAAGCAAGTTGCTTGGGTTCTTCTAGATGAGCATAAGTTGAAGGCTGCGGGCCTATCCAGGGCCTCGAACAAAGGTATATGTCTTACTTCACTTGGTTTACCTTGTCAATTTATTGTCTTTCTAACGTTCTTGTGTTTTCTTTTCAGCTACTGCGTTGATCAACGAGTGGACTATCCTACCCACGGAGGAAACAGGCCGTATGAAACGGCTAAAGCTGATGACTGACCCTAGGCAGGGGAAGGAATTTCCAACTTTCTTACAGCCACATTCCGGGCCAACTGAGGCTGAGGGTAGCGAACCTGTCAAAGCGCCCAAATCTCAGGTGTACAGGCCAGGTTGGGGCTTCAGGAAGTCGGATACTGTGGTCGGCTGCACAGACCATGCCAGGGATTGATCCCTTCATTCCTTCACTCCTTGTGATTACAAGGACATTGTTTTGGGACGAGATGAGGAGGGCACCAAAGCTTTGGGTGCACAGGCATTGGCATCGGTAAGTTTCCTTGCTTTGCCCAATTCACATTTATAGTTCTTTTGTTTATATTTTTGCGGCCTTCTATATGTTTAACTTGGTTTGTTGCCTTTCAGGCCAATGCCTATTTTCAGGCTTCTTTGCTCCAGACAGAAACTTGGAAGACCCAGGCAGAGAAGCATAAGAAGGAGCTTACTGCGGCGCATTCCAAACTTAAGCACCTTGAAGAGAAGTTGGCTGAGAAGGAGGAGCTTCTAAAACAGGCCCAGGCTGAGGTGGTCGAGCTGCGGGCCGACAAGAATGCCATAATTGATCAATACATGGCCTCAGATGAGTACCGGGATTTGATTGAGGCTCACGACGACCTAGTCTTTCCGGCCAACTATACTATTGGGTGGAATGATGCCCTCAAGGAAGTGCTGGATAAGCATCCAGGTTTGTTTGACCCAAGGGTGGATCTTAAATGCCCTCAATCAGCCGAAGCCTTGAAGTGGTTGTTCGAGGAGCATGAGGAGGAAGAAACCGATGGGGAGGACAGCCCCGATGTTAGGACAGAAAGGGCTCGTGAGCCTTCTCTTATTCCTTCTCCAGTCCGAGTCACTCCAAAGAAGGCCACTCCTGAGGCAACTCCCCAGAAGCCAACAGAAGAAAGCTCCTCCGAAGAGGAAGAGTCAGGTGAAGGTGAAGGTGAAGAGGGTTCGTCTTCATCTAGCGGGGATGAGTCATCTGAAGAAGAGGAGGAGGAGGCGCCGAAGTAGATAGGTTGCTATTTTTGTATTTATATTGGCATCAGTGGCTTTGTAAAAACCTCTAGCCTTTGGGCTTTTATTTATATCTCTGTCTTTTTACTTTCCGCCTTTGTTTTTGCTTATTTTTCATGTTTTAACCTGAACATAAACAATAAATACTTTCTAGGCTAGTAAAAGACTTGGTGAAAACGACTGTTGCTATATATAAGGACTTCAGAAAACATTCCTCAGAAACTTATAAGTTCTCAAATGTAACTTAGTATTAAAAGAATATCATGCCTCCAAGGCTAATAAATGTCATGCCTCCGAGGCTAATAAACTGATACTTAAACGTTTTGAAAATCAAAGTCAAAATCTAAACATAATAATTTCTTAAGTTGGCTGCATTCCAGCTTCTGGGGACTTCGACCCCTTCAAGGGTTTGGAGCTTGTACGCGCCTTATCCTGTGACTTCCTTCACTTGGTATGGTCCTTCCCAATTCGGAGCTAGTTTGCCCTTGGGACCAACTCCAGATGCCTCGATCTTTCGGAGGACTAAGTCTCCTTCGCAGAAGAACCTTTCCTTGACTCTAAGGTTGTAGTAGAACGAAGCTTTCTTCTGGCTTTCCACTATCCTGGCATTAGCTTCGTCGCGCAGCTCATCTATTAAGTCTAGAGCCAGCTTCATGCCTTCTTCATTTGTGTCAACATGAAACTCTTGTATCCTTGGTGATGTTTGAGCAATTTCGACGGGAACTACTGCCTCAGCCCCGTAGGCTAGTTGAAATGGAGTAGCCCCTGTTGAAGTTCTGCAAGTAGTTCTGTATGCCCACAAGATTGGGAGTAGCTCATCGACCCAAGTCCCCTGGGAGCGTTCAATCCTTTTTTTAAGTTCGTCTAGGATAATTCTGTTAGCGATCTCAGCTTGCCCGTTTGACTGCGGATGAGCTACTGAAGTAAAGCGTAGTTCAATGTTATAATTCCCACAGTATTCCACGAAGTCCTTGCTGTTGAATTGAGTTCCGTT
>QRFB01002065.1:29788-43040 GCA_008931105.1 Oenanthe javanica | reverse complement strand
GAAGAACCTTTCCTTGACTCTAAGGTTGTAGTAGAACGAAGCTTTCTTCTGGCTTTCCACTATCCTGACATTAGCTTCATCACGCAGCTCATCTATTAAGTCTAGAGCCAGCTTCATGCCTTCTTCATTTGTGTCAACATGAAACTCTTGTATCCTTGGTGATGTTTGAGCAATTTCGACGGGAACTACTGCCTCAGCCCCGTAGGCTAGTTGAAATGGAGTAGCCCCTGTTGAAGTTCTGCAAGTAGTTCTGTATGCCCACAAGATTGGGAGTAGCTCATCGACCCAAGTCCCCTGGGAGCGTTCAATCCTTTTTTTAAGTTCGTCTAGGATAATNGCGACCTCAGCTTGCCCGTTTGACTGCGGATGAGCTACTGAAGTAAAGCGTAGTTCAATGTTATAATTCCCACAGTATTCCATGAAGTCCTTGCTGTTGAATTGAGTTCCGTTGTCCGTCACTAGGATTCGGGGTAGCCCATACCTGCATATAACATTCTCCCAGAAGAACTGAGTCACGTTCTTAGTGTCAATCTTGACCAAGAGCTTGGCTTCTATCCATTTAGTGAAGTAGTCAATGACAACAATGAGGAACTTCCTTTGTGCACTGGCCATAGGAAACGGGCCTAAAATATCCATCCCCCACATGGCAAATGGGAGCGGAGAGTTGATGGATGTCAGCATCTCAGGGGGCTGCCTAACGATAGGTGCAAACCTTTGGCTGCGATCACACTTCTTAACATAAGCTTTTGCATCTTTAAGCATCTCAGGCCAATAAAATCCCAGCCTTATGACTTTATGAGCTAAAGCCCTGCTTCCAAGGTGTTGGCCACACACACCTTCATGAACTTCTTTTAGGGAAGCTTCAGCCTCGTGGGGTCTCAGACACTTCAAGTAAGGTATCACATATGATTTTTTGTAGAGTATTCCTTCTATGAGGGTGTACCTTAAGGCCCTCACTAATAGCTTGCGAGCTTCCATGTGGTCAGTTGGTGTTTTCCCTATCTCCAAGTAGATCCGGATGGAATCCATCCAACATGCTCCCAGCCCAATCGAAGCTACTAGTTTCACATTAATGCTTGGGGTCTTCAAGACTTGAAAATAAACACTGTCGAAGTAACTTTCAATCTCTGATGATGCAAATTTGGACAAGGCATCATCCTTCACATTCTCATCTCTCGGGATGTATTCAAAGTGACATTCTTCGAACTGCGTGGCTTGAGCTTTAACAACTCTCGAATACTTCGCCATAGTTTCCTCACGGGCCTCGAACTCCCCATTTACTTGAGAGATTACTAGCCTTGAGTCACCACATACTTTCATGTTCTTCACCCTCAGGGTTCTGGCCAGGCCAAGTCCAGCTATCAAAGCTTCGTATTCTGTCTCGTTATTCGTAGTCGGAAAATCTAACTTGATTGCATATTCAATAATGAAACCATCCGGACTTTGCAAAACTAGGCCAACTCCACTAGTTTTTGTTTTTGAGGCTCCGTCAAAAAAGAGTAGCCAGTATTCTTTGAGTTCCTCCTCTTTTTCCTTCTTTTCTTCACTTTCTTTATCCTCTTCTTGCCCCCCGACTTCTTGGTTGGGAATGGTACATTCAACCACGAAGTCAACTAGAGCTTGAGCCTTGACGGCCGTTCTCGGCTTGTATTTGATTTCGAATTCTCCAAGTTCAATAGCCCATTTGATTAGCCTCCCACTGGCCTTGGGGCTGTGTAGTATGTTTCTTAGGGGCTGGTATGTTAAGACTTCAATAATATGCACCTGGAAGTACGGACGTAGCTTTCTTGAAGCCATTATCAATGCTAAGGCAAACTTCTCAACCTTTGAGTAATTTAGCTCTGCCCCATGTAGAATCTTGCTAACATAATAAATGGGTTTCTGAACCTTCTCTTCCTCTTTCACAAGAACGGCACTCAGGGCTGAGCTAGAGAATGCGAGGTATAGGTATAGTACTTCTCCAGGCTTTGGTTGGGCAAGCAAAGGTGGCTCAGCCATATATTTCTTTAACTCTTCAAAAGCTGCCTGGCTTTCATCGTTCCACTCAAAATTTTTAACCTTTTTGAGGGCCTTGAAGAATGGTAGGCACTTTTCTCCTGACTTGGATATGAAGCGTCCCAGGGCTGCTACCCTTCCCGTGAGCTTTTGGACATCCTTTACTGTCTTGGGTGGCTCCATGTCTAAGATTGCTTGAATCTTATCGGGATTGGCCTCAATGCCTCTTTTGGAGACCATCAGTCCTAAAAATTTTCCAGAACCTACACCAAAAGCACACTTGGCTGGGTTCAACATCATCTTGTGGGTTTTCAAAACTTCGAATGCCTCCCTTAGGTGCTCAAGATGATCGACCTTGTCTAAGCTTTTGACTAACATGTCATCAACATAGACCTCCATGGTCTTACCGATGAGGTGTTTGAAAATTTTATTCACAAGCCTTTGATACGTGGATCCTGCATTCTTAAGTCCAAAAACCATAACCAGATAATAAAAAACACCAAAGTCAGTGATGAAGATACCTTAGGGATGTCATCGGGGTGCATTTTAATTTGGTTATAGCCACTGAACCCATCCATGAAGCTAAGCATCTCGTGCCCAACTGTGGCATCTATTAACGTGTCTATCCTTGGCAACGGGAAACAGTCCTTAGGACAGGCATCGTTCAAGTTAGTGAAGTCCACACACATTCTCCACTTCCCATTGTTCTTTCTGACCATCACATGATTAGCCAGCCACTCAGGAAATTGAATTTCTTCAATAAATCCAGCTTCCAACAATTTCTCTACTTCTTCCTTAATGGCCTCTTGCCTTTCAGGAGCAAAGTTTCTTTTCTTTTGCTTGACTACTGTCCTTCCAGGATTCACATTCAACTGATGCGTTATGAGTTTGGGGTCAATCCCTGGCATATCGGCTGTTGTCCAAACAAAGACGTCTCTGTTATCTTGCAAGAATTGAACCAGTTGTTGTTTCAGGTCCTTGGGGAGTGAAACCCCTACAAAGGTCCTTTTCTCAGGTTCTAGAGGATCCAAGGGGATGGACTCCAAGTCCTCTGCGGGTTTTCCCCTCCTTTCTTCGTGATCTCTGACATCCATATCTTCAATGGGGAGCACCTGCCCCCAGTGCCATCAGGCTTTAAAGCGGCCACATAACAACTTCTGGCCATCTTTTAATCTCCTTTCTCTTCTCCTACCCCATTTCTAGTCGGGAATTTGAGTTTTAGATGGTATGTAGAGGCTATTGCCTTGAAGGCATGCAACCTAGTCCTGCCAAGGATCGCATTGTAAGTGGTGCTTGCCTTGATAACGAGAAAATTCAGCATTTAAGTAGATTGTCGAGGTTCCTTGCCCATAGTCATGGGTAGTTGTATAATTCCTTCTATCCGAGATTCCACCCCATTGAAACCATAAATAGGCATGTTGGAGGGGGTCAGTTGTGAATCGTTATATCCCATCTTCACAAAGGCTTCATAAAATAGGATGTGTACAGACGATCCACCATCTACCAAAACTCTCTTCACCAGAGAGTTTCCTATGACAGAGGTGATTACCAAGGGATCATCGTGGGGGAACCTTACCCCTTCTAAGTCAGAATCATCGAACGACAAAGAGACCTCAGTCCTTGCTCTCTTGGGAGGTTCTCCGATGATGCTCATCACTTCCCGGGCATATGCCTTTATGGAGTTTCGAGAGTTTCTAGCCGCGGTCGGCCCTCCTGAGATTACGTTGATCACTGGCCCTCGGGGCTGATGGTTTCTATCCTTGGGGTCTGAGTCCCTCCGTTTGTCGTTGTGACTCTTATCCTGTCTAGCACCCTCCTTGGTGTATTTTTCTAACTTCCCTCTTCTGATTAGGAACTCAATCTCATCTTTCAATTGACGACAGTCATCAGTGTCGTGTCCCACGTCTCTGTGGAATCGGCAGTACGCATTCTTATTCCTCTTTTCAGGATCAGTCCTTAGTGGCTTCGGCCATCGAAGGTCTTTACCCTTCTCAATGTCCATCAGTATTTGGCTACGGGCAGTATTCAGCCTTGCATACTCTGTGAACCTAGATCCTCCCTTTTTCTTGAAGTCATTGGCATCACCACTCTTCGCATACTTGGTGTCAACAGTATATTCGGTGTCGCTGGCTCACTTTTTAGAATAAGTGTTAGAGGCTTGAAACCCTTGAGCTTTCCTCATACTTTCCTCGGCCTTAATATACTTCCCAGCTCTCTCCTAAAGCTCATTCATACTCTTAGGGGCCCTCTTGGCTAGTGATCTCCTAAAATTTTCGTCAGAAGTCCCTTGCTGTAAAGCTATCATAGCTACCTTCTAGTCTAGATCAGGGACCTTCAAGGCTTCCTTTGTGAACCTATTCATATAATCTCTCGAAGATTCGTTCTTCCCCTGGTGCATGTTCATTAGCGAAGCTGAGCTCTTCTCATGAGTCTTGATGCTAATGAATTGACCAATGAAGGCCCTGCTCAGATCCTTGAATGACCTAACAAAGTTTGGTGGTAGACGAATGAACCACCGTTGAGCCATGCCACTCAGGGTTTGGGGGAACGCCCTACACTTGATGGCGTCGTTTACAGGCTGCAACAACAGTGCATNTGAGCCATGCCACTCAGGGTTTGGGGAAACGCCCTACACTTGATGGCGTCGTTTACAGGCTGCAGCAACAGTGCATTAGAGAACGTGAGAACATGATTTGAGGGATCTCCCGTTCCATCATAGGCCCTGATTGTTGGCATCTTAAACTTCCTTGATATCTTCTCATTCATAATATTCTCTGTGAATGGGGGTGTGAGATCATCAGGATCTCCAAGCGGAAATAAGTCTTGGGGATCAGCCCGACTTGCCCTTGTTCGCCTCGGGGGCTCATCCAAATCTATTACAGAGGCGTTTCTCATCAACCCTCAAGCACCCTCAACTCTGGGGCGCTGTCGCCTTGTTAATGCCTTCTCCAGGTCTTTCCTCAGTCGTTGAGCTTCGGCTTCATGAGCGCGTATTCTTTCCTGAAGGTTCAGGGAGTCATTACTTTGAGGCCCTCGGGGCTGGGTACTCCTCCCTTCAAGGGGCTCCTTACCGGGTCGCCTCCTTCGGGGGTTAACATCCTCGTCAGATGACTCCTTGTCATCAGTTGAGTAAGGTCAAGAGAAGTCTCGACTTCTTCATTGTGAGGTATAGTGGGGTAACAGCCCTTGCTCATAAGGAGGCACATAGTTTCTTGGGAGCCCATAACGAGGGTCGGGTGTTACAGCAGACGAAATCTGCAAAGTAGGAGGAGTAATAAAAGTTGTACGAAGGGGTGGAATTACCTGGAGTGGAGGAGCTGAAGCATGAATTGACACATCGGGGTTGGAAGGGTGAACGACGATGCTAAGAGGTCCGGCACGCCGGGTGCTTGCTTCAGGGTTTTCAACGGGGGCGGTTGGAACAACGGCTCCTTACTCCTGGGTTGTAACAGGGGGATAGTGGTGTTAACAGCGGTGTCAGGGATCTCTCCCTCAAGGGTGCTCGCGGTACTTCGTGTTCTCGCCATGGTTATTATTCGGTTCCCACAGACGGCGCCAATTGTTACGGATAAAAAACGAGGTCGTCTTTAATGTGTAATTAATGCTAGGGTTTGGGGGAGCTTCGAGGTTTAATGGCTGCACTAACGTTTCGTGACTATCTCGGGTCCTCGTTAATTGCCTACGTATCTCAGTTCGTATGAGAATCAAGCCAACAACGTAGTTCTAACGTTGAGGGGTTAGGCCCTTTATATAGGCGCTCGAAGGCCTTGGAGTTAGATTAGAATTGGGAGACTTGGAGGCCAAGTCTCCTAGTGATAGGGTTGTTCAAACCTTGTAGGAATGAGAGTCATTGTTGGACTCTTCCCACGTTTGGGTTTCTAGATCCTTCTAGGATGAAGACCTTCAACAGACTTCTTAGGCCTTTACTGAGCCTTTATTAATTAACTACGAATTTAATTAATGACAAGGGATTGCTGGGCCTATGGCTTCCACAGAGCCTTGTAGGCTGGACTCACAAATCCCGTTGATCCTTGGGTTTATTTCCCTACTTCGTTTTAAGGGCCCAAGCCTTTGAACCATATCAGGTTTAATTAATGAAATAATAAATGCTATATTTATTATTTCTTCAGGGCTATTTTTACCCATATCAATAGGTCAAGCTTTAGGTTCTCCTATAGCTATGTCAACTGACACTTTTAAGGGTACTAGTCACCATGACCTCCAATCCATGCTCTTCTCTTGATTGATATTGCCATTGATAGTCCTAGGCCTTCCTACATATGTGTTCAGTTGCTTGAGACTACTGTGTGGGTCAGAATCCAGTATCAAGATACGCCACTTTGTCAAAGGGGCCTTTCCCCAGTTCATGCTTTCAACGAATGTACCTGCATTTGGCCAGTCTGGTCAGTTCCCATTGCCTCAAAAGATAATTCGTCTGATTCTAGCAACTACAAAGATGAGCCCTCCATGTTCACCTCTTCAGATGCTAACCAGATGCTGATTGATCATGGCGATGAATGTCAAAGTGTTTACTTTACGTCCCCTTGTCCTACTTTTAATGATTCTTGTTGTGGTTTGAATCTTAAACTAGGTATTTTTTGGAAGCAAATTATTGTGGAACTAAGGCTTGCTTGCGGCCCAACAAGTGGTTTCAGAGCCTAAGGTTTGAAGATGGATCTTGGGTGTTATGGACTGCGGTTATCCGATGTGGGAGGCCCTCGGTGGAGTTAAGACTTACTTGCGGCCCAACAAATTTTTGATGTGATATTTATTTCGATAACTATTTACTTGTGTCAATATAAACATATATAATATAAATATAGTGTTTAAAATGTGAATTCAAGAGAAAAAATGATGATATTAACTAAAATGAACAAAATATAAACTTTAATATTGCAAACAATAGTTTCTTAAATGTAATATAACAAATATTATGCTAACACATGTACACATAATATACTTTACTCTCCTTTTTTTTAATTTATAGTTTTCGTAATGCACTTTACTTGATCTCCTTTTTAATAATTTTCATAGAGAAGAGCACTTAAAATGACTAATTTTTCAGCTTGCTCCATTTGCGTGCCAATCTGGCGTTGCAAATATTTGTTTCTCTCTAACAATGCAGAAATTCTACATTCGGGTCCATCCACCCCAGAAGTCAGAATTTTATTATATGAAAACACTTCCGTTGTTTTACTCTCTGGCTTCGAGAGTTTGCACAAAAGATTTGATTATCAAATCTAACTACAAGTTTCTCAATTTTTATTTTATAAATCAACTTAAATTTTTGTATGCAACTCTCGTAAACTCTGGTCGAAAAACATTATCTCTCCAATCATCCGATATTAATTTAACTCGTATATATACAAATCCTTTATAATGCATCACTGCCGTGTTTAAACTAAGCTTCACTCCGAGAGCTTCAACTTCAATGCGTCACTGCATTTGTAATCCCTGCTTGAGCAAGAATAACAAAGAAAAGAACACAAGTTGCCCAGTTGGGCACTGTGTACATGTTACTGCACATGTAGGTAGCTGTATATATCTCACTGCGTGTGTGTGTTTTTTAAGCTAGGAGTAATTAGTATATTTCAAATTGCTTATCAATATCGTACATGATGGTCTTGATTCTTGATGAGTGTGTCTTTTGTCTTGTTATCTCCAGATATCAAATTTATCTGCATCTCAATATATCTGTAGATTTGTATCTAATTTAATATCTATTTATGCACGTGAAGCTACACACCAAGTTTTACTATATTTATGACCATACAATGAGTACATGGTAATATGGTATACAAGTTCACCGCATGGATTCTGTGATAACATTAAAAAATAATCGTAAATTTATCCACAATAAAAAACCAAATATGTAACTCGTTTTGACGTTTTTCAACATAATAATGCTACGTGCTCAAAATCTATGACAATTTTTTTTCTTAAATGAAGTTAAATGACATTTGCCTTATTTTAATTCGTGGGAGCATGTATACATGCGGATTTCAAATTATTATAAAAAATTTATCAATTACACAAATACATGAGACAATTTTTGAGATATCTGACATTTTTCTTCTCGATATATAAAAGCTCCATTATAATATTTTTCCTCCGCACACCCGCTGACATATTTACGTGTGTATGTTTAGTACTTCGTACGTATGTATTCAAACAAATAAATGGACAGATGGAGCTTTAAGACTCCCTCTGGTCATGTTCAAAATTGTGGTCATGTCAAAAAAAGTGTTATCGTAAAAAGTGATATCACAAAGAAAAAGTGTTATCTAAAAGGGGTTTTCATAAAAATTTAATGATTTTTTATTAATATTTGATTTATGCATGTTTCATATTATAAAACCGTTAATATTTTTAAAAACATTTGATGGTAAATTAAATTTGTAATTTATTCTCGTAAAAATTGAAAAATAATTTTTTTTCAAAAAGTATATGGATTTATTTTTTCTAAAAACAGTTTTTTAGATCAAAATCATTTTTTAAAAAATTACTTTTAAACGTTATCAATAAATTTACCCGTTTTTCACAAAAAATTACTATTACGCTCAACAACAGTAATACCTGATACACCCTAAGACCGTAGATCCCTAGTTATTTGTGTTTCTGGGAAATAATAAGTAATTTGGATTTTAAATAGTTTATTAAAATGTCGTGTTAATTAAAATTTTAAAATTTTTAGGGTTATTTAATCAATATTTTAAATTATTCTTAAAAATTTGGATGCATTCAATAATATTTTATAAAATATTTTAAAATCTAATGATAGTAAAAAACTGATAGATTTGATAAAATATTAAATTTTGATTAATTTACTAGTATTTTATATTTTTTTTTGAAATTCGATGAACGATTATTAGATATAGAAGAATTTTTAAAAATACTACCTATACGTGTGAGGTTAATTGTGACACTCTAGGACAAGAATATTCTACGTAAACAATTTAAAAATCGGTACAAAATTAAAATGCATAAATTATTATTAATTTCTTAATTAAAAAAAATTGAATTGTCCACCTAAATTGAAAAAGTGTATCTTCCAAGATCTCTCGGTTCTAAAATTTGTTTAATTAATTAAATCTTACAAATTAATTAGTGTTTAGACAAAAGCGAAGTTTAAAATCTAAGGCGCATCTGGCAGAATCTCTAAAACGATCGAAATCTGCTATAGTTATTGAAAAAATGTTATTTATCCAAGAATTGTCTTCAAAATTATTTCAAATACTGAGTTGTCATGTGATAATCGGTAACTTTTTTATAATAATAAATTATCCCACATGCTGTTGTCATTTGGTTAATTGATAATTTTTATTATATGAGATTTCGTGTACCTACATATGCGTTTACGAATTAAAAAAAATCATATGTCAGACAATGTTATTTAGAAAAAAATTTAAAATAATTTTTGAGATACGTAACATTGCAGTTATTTGCAGAGACAAGTTCCAGCTCAATCCTTTAAAGAAATGTACCGAATAAAATATTTAAATTATTACTTCAGATATCGTGGCCAATTATTATATTCAATAATGACATGGGAGGCACGAATATTTATAATTTTATAAATATGTATAAACTCGTGGGATTAATTACACCTGAATTCTATAGTACATGCCTTATGCATGACTCCAGATAGATCAAAGAAACTAGAGTAGATACGATTAATTAAATATGTTAACCCTCTTCTAAGTGTGATTAAAGTATAATGTTAACACATGCAGTTGTTCTCAACGCTATAAATAAACTAGAAATGAATCACTCTACTCATCATCAAACAATACAAGCATTGCATCAAAAGATTGTTACTCTCCATCCCTAATTAATATGAGCTTCCTCTCTATCTCGGATTCGGATCTTGCTGTGCTCGATTCGATTCGACAACATCTTCTGGAAGATGCAGATGATTTTGATTCTTTTTTTAATACAAGTTCATGCAATGATCTCATTCACGGGTGGGATGTTAGCTTTGATGATCTTTTTATCGATGAGTATATCAATAATGAAGTTCCATCTTACAATGTCGATGAAATCTTGGATACAGTCGACTGTCCTGAGCGCGAGGAGGTCAGAATACTCGAAGCAGTGGCACCTAAGAGTCATGCTCCACGAGACTGGAAGCGGTATACGGGAGTGAGAAGGCGACCTTGGGGAAAGTTTGCAGCGGAGATAAGAAATCCGGCTAAGAAAGGGTCAAGAATATGGTTAGGAACTTTTGACACACCCGAGGATGCTGCATTGGCTTATGATAAAGCTGCTTTTAAATTACGCGGCTGTCGGGCTAAGGTTAATTTTCCGGACTTAATTGGATCTTATATATCAGAGCCAAGTGGTGATCCTGCTAAGCGCGATTCACCAGAGCCTACATCTTCATCGCCCTCCTCATCATCGACATTATCAGAAGGTTACGACGACTCATCTAAGAGAAGGAGAAAGGCGTAACCTCTTTGCCGCAAATGTTAGCTTCAAAATTAGCTAGAGATTAATTATAATTTCCGGTTATCAGGGATTCTTAACACTATAAAATGAGTGTAAAATAAACTTTCATTGTATGTATAATTTCACTAAGCTGAATTTGTTGAAGAGTTTGTAACGCAGCTAATCTAAGTGTTAGCAATTTGTATTAAGATCGAGTTCGGATTTTATAAGGCAATTATTCATCTCATGCTACATGTTCATCATAAGATTAATATATATATACACTTAATTACGAACAAATTGTATTCTTGCATAATTATCAACAGATGGCAGTGTGCTTAAAATCGATTATTTTTTAGTTAATCTGATTATATTGATTTTAATGAGACTAAGCAAATACAGTTCCTTGCGAGATTAATTGAACTTTCTACAATATGTCAAGTCACGCAACAGTACTACATTAGCCTGCTAACAATATTACGTACATCATCAGCATATAGTGAACTGTTTGGAATTATTGACAAGTAACTTACAATTTAGAAATTTTATATAATTTTTAATTTATAAATTATTTATAAGATTAATAAAATATTATTTCTATTTATACATATACATATTTTAAAAATTATTATAACAAAATCATATATACAAATTAAAAATAATTCCTATGTTTATGATATACTATTATAAGCCACAAATTTTGTTAGTACTCTTCATTTTTCAATTGAAGTGCCCTAGCTTGTCCCTATAGGTAAGAACATTTTCTTAACAATACGGATTTATTGCTTTAAATTTACCACAACTTAGCAATTCTTTAACTTGAATCCTGTATTTTTCTTCTACAATTATTATAGATCCACCTTAAAATTATTTGTATTTTATCAACGTGACAATATTCGAAAAATGTGTTTGTTAGTTCCACAATATATACCCACCGAAAATAATAATAATAATAATAATTCGAAATTGGTCAGTACTCGTATACAATACATTCATTGCAGCGAAAATTGGCACGAGTAACTTGTGCATATATTTTTAAATATCTTATATAAATGCCACCATGCAAATTTTATGTTTGTATTTAGAACCACACTCGAAAACTTTTACTTATTGACTATTGTATGGGTCTGGTTGAGCAAGATTCTTTTATACAGAACAATTATTATATACTTACCTAGTATTTTGTACTTGCATATGCTGGTGCGCACAAGGGCGGACCTAGCTAATAATGGGCAGATAAAGAGGAGAGGAGACACCAGCTCTTTCTATATTATATTTAATTACAATTGTATTATAATTATTCTTATAAAAATATAAAAATAATTTTATTAAATTTAAATTTCATTAAATAAGACTATTTACGATAGAATTTTTATCGTAAGTTGTGGGTTTTACAATCTGAACTTAAGATTAATTTTGAACTTGATTAAAATCGAATTCATTATCGAATATTTGTTACAGAAAATTTCTATCACAAATAATTCATTTACAACGAATTTATAATATTAAAGGAGTGTTTGGCTTAGCTTATAAGTAATAAGTTACTTTTTTTAAAGTATTTTCATATTTTTTTTTGAAAATTAATATATATTTTAGAAATTTAAGACCAAATCTTATTTTCAAATTTGAAAATAAGTTACTTATTTTCAGAAAAAGTACATATATACCAATTTTTTCAGTTTATAAACTGCTTATAAACTGAGCCAAAAGGGCCTAAAATCCTTTATAAATAATCTTATTTAGTGTAGTGTATATGAAAATATCATATGATCGAGAAAAGTATTCAGTTAACTCGCTTAAAATTATTTTCTAAATCAGTCCTTACACGCATACTTAAGTTAGAATCTTTTAGATTACTCGTTTTTCCACATGGCATGTAATGTATATTACTATATTTTTAACATAATAATGATATTGATGATTGTGTTTTGTCTGGTTGAATCCATATATATAATTTATCGGTGGACGTATAGAGATCGAGATCGTTTCCTTACGTAATATATATATCTATACTATATTATTAAAGACGAAAGATTAAAAGTTTTGGTCGGTATGGTACTAGGTGAACCATAGAAAAGATCTTGATCGTCCAATTTTAAGTGAACCATAGAAATAATCTTAACCGTTGAATTTTAATAAAATATAATTTTAAAAGAATATAATCATACGTACAATTCTAACACCAATAATCCTCCTTTTATGCAAACAATTCATAAACATTATAATTCTAAAGAATATAAACATTACTACTAAAATACAATCTCATATTAATCTTTTAACTAAAATATCTCACATTAATCTCCTAAGNATCCTATTAAAATATAAATACAAATAAATTATATAAAAACATATACATATAATATTAAATAAAATTTAAATTATTATTATACAAATACAAATAAATTCGAATCATTAAAAAATATTAAAATAAAAATATTAAAAATTTAAAAAAATTCATCTGTGCATCGCACAGGATATAAGCTAGTATATATATATAGGCAAATGCTCAAATAGAAACCAAGTCAAATCTAGAAACTAGAAACTAATCTAAGCCACATATTTAATCTAATCTAATTGCCACTAGAGGGCACCTCACACAATTAAAATACACCCTCTCATACACAATATCATCTAATCCCTCCGTTTTTAGTTTGAATTTTCCCGACAATTAGTGAATCTTTTTTTAAATCTAACTTCACCACATTTTTTCTTATCTCCCAACGATCAGTTTGCATACTATATGTGCTATATTCCGGCGACTTCCATTTTTCCGGCGATCTTCATATATATTTATTTAACAAAACTGGTGATTTTGGTGATTCTTATAATA